>SJYT01069655.1:21274-56004 GCA_006410635.1 Cephalophus harveyi
TCACAAATATATTGTAAGATTAAGATAAAATCATAAAAATGGTACTTAAAATGTGTACATTCCCTAGTTATTCAAAGCAAATTCATAGAGTATATTTTATGTTCTACATAAATTCACTGTAAGAAAAAGACTGCTAGTAAGTATTTAATTTTTATCTACAAAAGAAAAAGTTCAAAGTATTTAGATGACCAAATCATGACTAATAAGTAGCAAACCAGAACTAACTCCTAGGTTTATTCTTTCTAATTCAATATTCCCTATATACCAACATACTGCATTTCATCATAAAAAGAAAAGAAATAAAAAAGTAAAGTAGTGAGGATGTATTCAAAGCTTAAAGGAAAATAAACAATAGGGCCTTAAGTGACATTTCAATCAGGATATCATCCTATATGCTATGCCAAAAAAATGGGTACCTATGTTTTTCTCATGTGAAGTTCTATAATTTTTCACCTGGTATTACCATTCTAGATACATATGACACTCATTATAGAAGTAGTAAACCAATAAAATAGAACTATACTCATTTTTATACTTATGTTAATATTAGATAATGAAATGAGAAATACTGGGATGGATGAAGCACAAGCTGGAATCAAGATTGCTGGGAGAAATATCAATAAACTCAGATATGCAGATGACACCATCTTTATGGCAGAAAGTGAAGAAGAACTAAAAGAGCCTCTTGATGAAATTGAAAGAAGAAAGTGAAAAAGTTGGCTCAAAACTCATCATTCAGAAAACTAACATCATGGCATCCGGTCCCATTATTCATGGCAAATAGATGGGGAGACAGTGAAACAGTGGCTGGCTTTATTTTTGGGGGCTCCAAAATCACTGCAGGTGGTGATTGCAGCCATGAAATTAAAAGACACTTACTCCTTTGAAAGAAAGTTATGACCAACCTAGACAGCATATTAAAAAGCAGAGACATTTTTCCAACAAAGGTCCGTCTATTCAAGGCTATGGTTTTTCCAGCAGTCATGTATGGATGTGAAAGTTGGACTATAAAGAAAGCTGAGCGCCGAAGAATTGATGCTCTTGAACAATGGTGTTGGAGAAGACTCTTCAGAGTCCCTTGGACTGTAAGGAGATCTAACCAGTCCATCCTAAAGGAGATCAGTCCTGAATATTCATTGGAAGGACTGATATTGAAGCTGAAACTCCAACACTTTGGCCACCTAATGAGAAGAACTGACTCACTTAAAAAGATCCTGATGCTGGGAAAGACTGAAGTTGGGAGGAGAAGGGAACAGCAGAGGATGAGATGGTTAGACGGCATCACCAACTCAGTGGACATTAGTCTGGGTGGACTTGGGAAGTTAGTGATGGACAGGAATGCCTGGCATGCTGCAGTCCATGGAGTCACAGAGTCAGACACTGACTGAGAGACTGAACTGAACTGAGATAATGTAAATGCTCTTAAATACATCATATCATCATCAACTATTATATCAAGAAAATGTGAAGGCTATCATTCTAAAAGATCTTGATTTTAATATTGAAATAATCCAGCCTTAAAAGTTATAGGAACAAGAACTGAGAGTGTGCTCTCAAATATGAGCTCTTCAGACTTCTTCCATCTTTGGCAAACAAGAGCTTCTGTAATTGTCATGCCTAAGTTGTGTATATGGGGCTTGGGTAGTAGAAAGAATGAGCTGGGGATGTTGCCAGAGTCACTAAAGAAACTTGGCTCTCTGAGCAACTGGTTGCCATATGCCTACATGAGATAAAGTAGAAAGAGGAAAAAAAAAAAAAGAAAACAGAAAAGAGAGGCAAAGAAGTAAATATATTATCTGACTTCTAAAGTTCTTTTACCTGTTATATTCTAAGTGATGTGTTTTGAAAACTATTAGCTTAAGAAAACATTGGCCTACAGAACCAAGCAATCCTTATCTTTAAGGGGGATATTTAAAAGCAAATATGAAACATCATCCTGTTATAGAGAGCAGTAGTAAACCTTTAGCTTGTATGTTTTAGATTAAATGAGTAAGAAAATATTATTTGAAGGGGAAGTAAAAAATAATGGAAGAGAGACGCTTTTGCTGTAGGGCAAGAATGTTAGATGGGCACTTGAGGACAGATTAAGTATAAACTAAAATAAAAATAAAGGAAACACTGTTTTTCCTAAGTAATGAAGTTAGAGAACCAATTAAAACAGTTTTATACTATTAAAAAATCAGAAAGAAAAGTGAAAGTATGGGATTACATAATTAAACTCAGTTACAAGAAAAAGCAACTATGTCTTCAAACAGTACAATGTGTATATTGCCTGAGGCCTTTCTGCACTGGAAGAGAAAGCCTAGCCATGTAAATGAGAAGCATATCAAAAGTGTGTGTCTGTGTGTGTGGTATTTGTATATGTGTGTATGTCCTGAAATGACAGACATTCAGAGCTAAACGGCAGGCATTAAGAGGAGACATCTCAGATTATAAGGTCAATCAGAGTGAACTGTAACTCTGATTTATTCTTTCAAAATTCTATTTTACCCCAAGTTTGTTGCGTTGAAAGATCTAACTTACATTAATACAGAATATTTGATTTCTAATGCTAGGCAATCAATAAAGGCAGAAAACAAAATGTAAAGAACTTCCCTATAATGAAGGAAAATATGCTCATTGCATATGTTGCAATTAAAAGTCTAGAAATGTAATATGAAATACTATAAAGATAATACATATGCTGGAATCTTTCATGGCAGAATTACAAATACCTAAATTTAAGAAATAATTGGTTATGCTCTTTCAGAAATAATTTGTTATTAAATACAAGGATATATATTTTCTTTTTTTTTCTGAACTATTTATTTTTTTTTAATTTTCAACAGAATTTCACTTTTTTTCCTTACTTCAATAAAGTATTACAGAGAAGTAAACTGATGTGATTTTTTCCCCTTTTTCTTTATTAGTTTAAATTTATTTATTTTAATTGGAGGTTAATTAGTTTACAATATTGTATTAATTTTGCCATACATCAACATGAATCCACCACAGGTGTACATTTGTTCCCCATCCTGAACTCCCCTCCCACCTCCCTCCTCATACCATCCCTCTGGGTCATCCCAGTGAACAAGCCACAAACATCCTGTATACTGCACCAAACCTAGACTGGTGATTCGTTTCATATATGATATTATACATGTTTCAATGCCATTCTCCCAAATCATCCCACCCTCTCCCTCTCCCACAGAGTCCAAAAGACTGTTCTATACATCTGTGTCTCTTTTGCTGTCTCACTTACAGGGTTATCATTACCATCTTTCTAAATTGCATATATATCTGTCAGTATACTGTATTGGTGTTTTTCTTTCTGGCTTACTTCACTCTGTATAATAGGTTCCAGTTTCATCCATCTCATTAGAACTGATTCAAATGAATTCTTTTTAATGGCTGAGTAATACTCCATTGTGTATATGTACCACAGCTTTCTTATCCATTCATCTGCTGATGGACATCTAGGTTGTTTCCATGTCCTGGCTATTATAAACAGTGCTGCAATGAACATTGGGGTACATGTGTCTCTTTCAATTCTGGTTTCCTCGGTGTGTATGCCCAGCAGTGGGATTGCTGGGTCATAAGGCAGTTCTATTTGCAGTTTTTTAAGGAATCTCCACACTGTTCTCCATAGTGGCTGTACTAGTTTGCATTCCCACCAGCAGTGTAAGAGGGTTCCCTTTTCTCCACACCCTCTCCAGCATTTATTGCTTGTAGACTTTTGGATCGCAGCCATTCTGACTGGTGTGAAATGGTACCTCATTGTGGTCTTGATTTGCATTTCTCTGATAATGAGTGATGTTGAGCATCTTTTCATGTGTTTGTTAGCCATCCGTATGTCTTCTTTGGAGAAATGTCTGTTTAGTTCTTTGGCCCATTTTTTGATTGGGTCATTTATTTTTCTGGAGTTGAGCTGCATAAGTTGCTTGTATATTTTTGAGATTAGTTGTTTGTCAGTTGCTTCATTTGCTATTGTTTTCTCCCATTCAGAAGGCTGTCTTTTTACCTTGCTTATAGTTTCCTTTGTTGTGCAGAAGCTTTTAATTTTAATTAGATCCCATTTGTTTATTTTTGCTTTTATTTCCAGTATTCTGGGAGGTGGATCATAGAGGATCCTGCTGTGATTTATGTCGGAAAGTGTTTTGCCTATGTTCTCCTCTAGGAGTTTTATAGTTTCTGGTCTTACGTTTAGATCTTTAATCCATTTTGAGTTTATTTTTGTGTGTGGTGTTAGAAAGTGATCTAGTTTCATTCTTCTACAAGTGGTTGACCAGTTTTCCCAGCACCACTTGTTAAAGAGATTGTCTTTACTCCATTGTATATTCTTGCCTCCTTTGTCGAAGATAAGGTGTCCATAGGTGTGTGGATTTATCTCTGGGCTTTCTATTTTGTTCCATTGATCTATATTTCTGTCTTTGTGCCAGTACCATATTGCTTGATGACTGTGGCTTTGTAGTAGAGCCTGAAGTCAGGCAGGTTGATTCCTCCAGTTCCATTCTTCTTTCTCAAGATTGCTTTGGCTATTCGAGGTTTGTATTGTATTTCCATACAAATCTTGAAATTATTTGTTCTAGTTCTGTGAAAAATACTGCTGGATAAAAACTCTCCAGAAAGCAGGAATAGAAGGAACATACCTCAACATAATAAAAGCTATATATGACAAACCCACAGCAAACATTATCCTCAATGGTGTAAAATTGAAAGTATTTCCTCTAAAGTCAGGAACAAGGCAAGGGTGCCCACTTTCACCATTACTATTCAGCATAGTTCTGGAAGTTTTGGCCACAGCAATCAAAGCAGAAAAAGAAATAAAAAGAATCTAAATTGGAAAAGAAGAAGTAAAACTCTCACTGTTTGCAGATGACATGATCCTCTTCATAGAAAACCCTAAAGACTCCACCAGAAAATTACTAGAACTAATCAATGAATTTAGTAAAGTTGCAGGCTATAAAATCAACACACAGAAATCCCTTGCATTATAATGAGAAAGTAGAAAAAGAAATTAAGGAAACAATTCCATTCACCATTGCAACAAAAAGAATAAAATACTTAGGAATATATCTACTTAAAGAAACTAAAGACCTATATATAGAAAACTGTAAAACACTGGTGAAAGAAATCAAAGAGGACACGAATGGATGGAGAAATATACCGTGTTCATGGATCGGAAGAATCAATATAGTGAAAATGAGTATACTACCCAAAGCAATCTATAGATTCAATGCAATTCCTATCAAGCTACCAGCGGTATTTTCCACTGAGCTAGACCAAACAATTTCACAATTTGTATGGAAATAAAAAAAACCTGGAATAGCCAAAGCAATCTTGAGAAAAAAGAATGGAACTGAAGGAATCAACTTGCCTGACTTCAGGCTCTACTACAAAGCCACAGTCATCAGACAATATGGTACTGGCACAAAGACAGAAATATAGATCAATGGAATAAAATAGAAAGCCCAGAGATAAACCCACACACCTATGGACACCTTATCTTCAACAAAGGAGGCAAGAATATACAATGGATTAAAGACAATCTCTTTAACAAGTGGTGCTGGGAAAACTGAACAACCACTTGTAAAAGAATGAAACTAGAACACTTTCTATCACCATACACAAATATATTTTCTATACCATAATAAAAGACTTCCCAGATGGTGCAATGTAAAGAATCCACCTGCCAAAGCAGGAGACACAAGAGACCCAGGTTCAATCCCTGGGTTAGGAAGAACCTTTGGAGTAGGAAAAGGATCCTTGGGTCAGGAAAATTCCCTGGAGTAGAAAAAGGCAATACACTCCAGCATTCTTGCCTAGAAAATTCCAAGGACAGAGGAGCCTGGCAGGCTACAATCCATGGGATAGCAAAGAGTCAGATGCAACTGAGCATGCACACATACCTAATAAAACAATGCACTTTCTTTTCAAAAATCAACATTTTTAAGTACAACTTAACATATGATAAAGTGCACTCAGTTTAAGCATACGTGTTTATGAGTTTGACAAATGTATATATCAACTTGATGGTGACTACATCAAAATACGAAACAATTCCATAACTCTAAAAAGGTACTTTGTTTCTGTCCGTAGTCAGTTCTATCCCTAGCTTCAGGCAAAAACCGATCTGCTTTCTGTCACTATGGATTATACTTCTTTGTCTAGATGCTTTTCTTAGCATAATATTTTGAGATATTTGCCACCTGTTCCTTGTATATATTGTTTATAATTTATGTTACCAAGTAACGCAACATTGAATCAAAGTCAGTGGACATTCTTGTCTTATTCTCAAACTTAGAAGCAAACAGTCAGACTTTCATCTGTATTGATGGCTTAATTGTGACTTGTTTATAGATGTCCTTTTCAGCACAGAGAACTTCATTTTATTTTGTCTAGAGCCATTATCACACATAAATATTAACTTTGTCCAAACTTTTTTCTACATCTAAAATAATTATCATAATTTTACTCCCTTTTTCTAATAAATTATTATATTTAATAATTACAAGTACACAAGAAGTTGCCCAAATATTATTATTAAATTCTAGCAAATTAAATAATTTTAAATCAACCCCACATTCCCAAGATAAACTCCATCTAGTCACTGGTATGATGTACTATCTTTTTTATTTACTGGTTTATTAAAGAACAAATGTTCCTTAAAAATATTTATAACCATCTTTAAGAGAAAGATTGGTTTGCAGTTATCTTGTATTGTTTTTGCTTACTTTTGGTACCAAAAAATGGTGCAACATTCAGAAAACTAAGATCATGGCATCTGATCCCATCAATTCATGGCAAATAGATGGGGAGACAGTGGAAACAGACAAACTTTATTTGGGAGGGCTCCAAAATCACTGCAGAAGGTGACTGCAGGCATGAAATTAAAAGATGTTTGTTCCTTGGAAGAAAAGTTATGACTAACCTAGACAGCATATTAAAAAGCAGAGACATTACATTGCCAACAAAGGTCTGTCTAGTCAAAGCTATGGTTTTTCCAGCAGTCATGTATGGATGTGAGAGTTGGACTATAAAGAAAGTTGACTGCCAAATAATTGATGATTTTGAACTGTGGTGTTGGAGTGGACTCTTGAGGGTCCCTTGGACTGTAAGAAGATACAACTAGTCCATCCTAAGGGAATCAGTCCTGAATATTCATTGGAAGGTCTGATGCTGAAGCTGAAACTCCAATACTTTGGCCACCTGATGCGAAGAACTGACTCATTTGAAAAGACCCTGATGCTGGGAAAGATTGAAGCCAGGAGAAGGGGACAACAGAGGATGAGATGACTGGATGGCATCACCAACTCGATGAACATAAGTTTGAGCAAACTCTGGGATTTGGTGAAGGACAGGGAAGCCTGGTGTGCTGCAGTCCATGGGGTTGCGAAGAGTTGGACACGACTGAGTGAATGAATTGAACTGAACTGAACTGAACTGGTACCAAGAAAACACTGGCTACCTAAAATAAAATAAGTTGAGAAGCATTTACTTCTCTCAGTTCAGTTCAGTTCAGTTCACTTATTCCAATGAATATTCAGGACTGATTTCCTTTAGGATTGACTCTTTATTTCCTTGTTGTCCAAGGGACAAGAGTCTTCTCCAACACCACATTTCAAAACCATCAATTCTTCGGTGCTCAGATTTCTTATGGTCGAACTCTCACACCCATACATGACTACTGGAAAAACCATAGCCTTGACTAGATGGACCTCTGTTGGCAAAGTAACAAAGGTCTGCTTTTTAATATGCTGTCTAGGTTGGTCAAAATTTTCTTCCAAGGAGCAAGCATTTTTAAATTTCATGGTTGCAGTCATCATCTGTAGTGATTTTGGAGCCCAAGAAAATACAGCCTTTCACTGTTTCCTTTGCTCCTCCATCTATTTGCCATGAAGTGATGAGACCAAATGCACTGAACTTAGTTTTTTGAATGCTGAGTTTTAAGCCAGCTTTTTCACTCTCCCTTCACTTTTATCAAGAGGCTCTTCAGTTTCTCTTCACTTTCTGCCATAAGGGTGATGTCATCTGCATATCTGAGGTTATTGATATTTCTCCCGGCAGTCTTGATTCCAGCTTGTGCTTCTTCCAGCCTGGCATTTCATATCATGTACTCTGCATATCAAGTCTTCCCTGATAGCTTGGTTGGTAAAGAATTTGCCTGCAATACAGGAGACCCTGGTTCGATTCTTGAGTAGGGAAGATCTTCTGGAGAAGGGAAAGACCACCTACTCCAGTATTCTGGCCTGGAGAATTCCATGGACTCTATAGTCCATGGGATTGCAAAGAGTTGGACGACTGAGAGACTTTCACTTCACTTCACTTCACTCTGCATATAAGTTAAATAAGCAAGGTGGCAATATACAGCCTTGACATACTCCTTTCTCAATTCTGAACCAGTCTGTTGTTCCATGTCCTGTTCTACTTGTTGCTTCTTGACCTGCATACAGATTTCTCAGGAGGCAAGTAAGGTGGTCTGATATTCCCGTCTATTTAAGAATTCTCCACAGACTGTCATGATGCACATAGTCAAAAGCTTTAGAGTAGCAACTGAAACATGTTTTTCTGGAATTCTCTTCCTTTTTCTATGATCCAACGGATGTTGGCAATTTGATCTCTGGCTTCTCTGCCTTTTCTAAATCCTGCTTGATCATCTGGATGTTCTCAGTTCAGGTACAAATATTAATTATAAATGTATACAAAAAATAACTATAGTTCTGTAAAGATAAAATATGAAGCTAAAGAAAGGTAAGAAGTGGGTCACAAGAAACCAGTAATTTCTAAATCATTGGAGACCACATTACAGAACCTGGGCTTAGTTTTAAGTGATTGTGAAAAATGGAAGGCATACCTGAGTTTCATATTAAAGAACCTTTCAGCTGGGAAAGGCTAGAAGGAGGGGTTCTATTTAGACCAACCTCTCTCTAAAAAATGACAAGCACTACAATATTCCCTTACAGAAATCAATACTGTGAACATATCACGTTTTACTGTTTGGAGAAGTGAGTAAAGTCATTCATTCATGTTTGACTCTTTCCAACCCCATGGACTGTAGCCTACTAAGTTCCTCCGTTCACAGGATTTTCCAGGCAAGAATACTAGAGTAGGTTGCCATTTCCTTTTCCAGGAGATCTTCCTGACCCAGGGAATGAACCTGGATCTCCTGCATTGTAGGCAGATGCTATAACATCTGAGCCACCAGGGAAGTCCACAGAAGATGAGTTGCAATTCTCTGAAATTTATTTCACTTAAAGCATTTCATCTTCTAACGATGTTAACCATAATAAAGTGCACATTAAAAATGCAGTCTTCCAAGTTAGGTAATGCAGGAGATATTATTATTTAATATCCCCAAAATTTTTAAGGCTTTTTATATAACATCGTATTTTGAAACACTACCCTGAAAGATTTCCTTTGGTACACTGGTACTTGTAAAATGTAAATATTAAATTGTGATGAAGAAATAAATACCTGATCAAAAAATAGAATATACTAGGTAGAAACACAGGTTTTAAATATAAAAATGAAATAATGATTCTAGCATCAGATCTCCTAATCTACCATGAAGATCTCCTTTATTAAAAATGCTATATAGATATTCAAACAGAATAAACTATAACTTAGAAGTAAAATTTGATGTTTATGATTAAATTTTCTTGTTCTGAATTGACTGCACTGGAATTACAAAGGACTCATGAAAAAGATTAAAGGAAGATTAATTGTGAGCTTGTAGCCTTTGGGAATATGAATGGTGGATAGTAAGTAGTAATGATGAGATGAAGAAAGAAATATCCATTATTTCTACAGATTTGCAGCATTAATTCTTCTTTCTTCTCACAAAATATATGGAAAGATTATCCTATTATCTTTATCAAAATGTCCAGAATAAAAGTTTGCAGGAGTTTTCTTGTTGGGAATTATAATGCCATTTCATCTTCATGCTCTGAATTTGTTTGCTTATATGCTAGTTTTTAAACAAAACACCATCTAAAATGCAATATTTAAGGTCACAGATTTAGTAGCATACACTTATTGAAATAGTTGGTAGATAAAAATATGTGAAGGGAATACTAACAAAAAATGTCCAATTATGTGCCTAGTTCCCAATAAGAAGACTCCTGCACACATATATTCTAGGCATTTAGATAAAGATAATAGGATATATACAACAATTTTAATTCAGTTCAAATATTCTGCCATTAAGAATAAGATACTGAATTATTAAATTAATCACTATCCATTGAGCTCAACTTATTATGCTGAATTACTAATTCAGATTTAGTAAAGTATAAAGGGTTGGACTGTAGAGATCATATTTCATTTGCTTTAATAATAACTTTTGCCATATACAATGTATTATTTACTATCTCCCATACTTGACTATGCAAGGTGATTATAGTACTTCAAACAATGATAATTAGTTATTTTGTGTAAGGCTTACTAACTTCTAAATAAAAACAAGTAGACAGGTTTATAATGTTACTGCCAAGCTACTCCTTATTTTTGAAGTGGAGCATCTGGTTTGACTTAATTGCTAAACTTACACAGAAAATCCTTTCCGGTGTTAGATAAACAATATGTGATTGTTTTAGATGAGAAAGTGGTTGTATTGTCAAAGAAAAGAAACTGTCTTGTTGAATGTGTATATATTATCCTCCCAGTAGATACCCAAAATTAAAGAAGAAAATAATTGCAAAAGTTCTATACATCTTTGCTAAGTGCTTCCTAAAGGATAAAAATCTATTTGACAAACAGAACACTAGATTTAATTATTTCAGAAGAAGAAAAAGATGCATCAAAATTTAACCACTCTCCTATGAAAAGGAAGATCCACTTTCTGTAGGTCTCATGTTTATACAGGCTTCTCTGATAGCTCAGTTGGTAAAGAATCTTCCTGCAATGTGGGAGACATGGTTTCAATCCCTGAGTTGGGAAAGATCCCTGGAGAAGGGAAAGGTTACTCACTTCAGTATACTGGCCTGGAAAATTCCATGGACTATATAGTCCATGGGATCCCAAAGAGTCAGACTGTATAGTCCATGGGGTCCCAAAGAGTCGACTCAGTCGGTCCCAAAGAGTCACGACTGAATGACTTTCACTTTGATGTTTACACAGCATTTTATTTTAAAAGAAAAAGAATATAGAATTACTAATAACATTTAAACAAAAGAGATGTTAATCTTTAGAAAAATATAAACAATAAATGAAATTTAAGGCTGACAACTACCACAAATATTTTCTTTCAATTTTTATTAGTTTCCTGTTGCTGCTGCAATAAATTACCATAAACTTGTGATTATATTGGGCTCACCCAGATATTCCAGGACAATATCCCCAGCTGAAGACCATTAATTTAAACACAAATGTAAAGTCACTTTTCTCATACAAGGTGATATATTCACAGGTTTCAGGGATTAATATGTGGACATCTCTGGGGGCTATGATTACTCCTAGAACACAAATCGTGTTCTCTTTCTTGTCCACCAGATTAAGGCTGTTCTACTGGAACTGAATTTGGGTGTGATTGATAATTGTTTAAAATATACAAAATTTATCAGAAGTGAAGGAGTTATTTGGGTTTCCCTGGTGACTCAGATGGTGAAGAATTCACCTGCAATGTGGGAGACCTGGGTTCGATCCCTGGGTTGGGAAGATCCCCTGGAGAAGGGAATAGATATCCACTCTAGTATTCTAGCCTGGAGAATATCATGGACTGTACAGTCCATGGGGTAGCAAAGAGTCCAACACGACTGAACAACTTTCAGTTCATTTCACTTGGGCTTCTCTGGTGGCTCAGATTGTAAAGAATCTGCCCACAGTGCAGAAGACGTGGGTTTGATCCCTGAGTCAGGAATATCCCCTGCAGAAGGGAATGGCAACTCACTCCAGTATTCTTGCCTGGAGAATACCATGGACAGAGGAGCCTGGCAGGCTACCGTCCATGGGATCATAGAGTCGGATACAACTGCAAGACTATCACTTTGACATTCAAGGAGTTATTTAAATGAATTAAAGAGTAATTAAAATGAATACAACAGAGCAATTAAATTTTTAAATGACTGCTACATTGTATTGAGCTGCATAATTCTGAAAGCAATTTATTCTTACCAACTGAGTTATTGAAGAATTTGAAGTTTGGGGAATGTCAGTTTTATAATTTCATTACTTTACCCTCAGTCCATTTCACTATTATTGATGATTGATTGATGTTGCTTTTTCTGGAACCATTAGACTTTACACAGCACAAAAAATGTCTGATATACCAAGGTACTACCTATGCTTGGGGAACTTAAAAAGAAAAATAGCCTTAACCAATTTCAGTTAAAGTGAAGTCACTCAGTAGTGTCCAACTTTTTGTGACCCCATGGACTGTAGCCTGCCAGGCTCCTCCATCAGTCAGATTTTCCAGGCAAGAATACTGGAGTGAGCTGCTATTTTTTTCTCCAGGGGATCTTCCTGACCCAGGGATCGAACCTGGCTCTCCTGCACTACAGGCAGACTTTTTACTGTCTAAGCCACCAGGAAAGCCCCAATTTCAGTTAAAATAGCTGACTATTGCAAATTTTACAAACATATGGTTGTAGGAACACATTACAAGGATCTGCCCTAGAGCTTGAATGGGACACGTTCAAATGGGGATGATGGGTAAGTCCAAAGTTTGGAGTAAAGTTAACTTCAACTCATTCCCTCATACTAAACATTCAGGTTATTTTTACTTTATTTTACTTGTTTTTTCAATGAAAAATGTTAAAATGTATAGATTTGTATCAATATCTTCATGTACATGTGTGATTATATTCTTAGGTTAGGTTGCAAGAGTAGTATCAGGATGAATGGGATATTTAGTCCTCAAAACAAAAAGCATATCAACCTCATAATCTTAAGAATAACCAACACTTAGTCGCTAAGAGTCGGACACGACTGAGCGACTTCACTTTCACTTTTCACTTTCATGCATTGGAGAAGGAAATGGCAACCCACTCCAGTGTTCTTGCCTGGAGAATCCCAGGGACGGGGGAGCCTGGTGGGCTGCCATCTATCGGGTTGCACAAAGTCGGACACGACTGAAGTGACTTAGCAGCAACATAGCTATTCAAGGTCACTACTTGAATAAGTTTATTTTATTACTCAAACTTACACTTACGCCTCTCCACTGATCTAGTTTGGGCTTCCCAGGTGGCAAAGAATCCACCTGCCAATACAGGAGACACCAAGAGATGCAGGTTCAATTCCTGGATCAGGAAGACCCCCTGGAGGAGGAAATGACAAGCTATTCTAATATTCTTGCTGGGAAAATCCCACAGACAGAGCAGCCTAATGGACTACAATCCATGGGGTCTCAGAGTCGGATATGACTGAGGACTGAGCATGCATATCATATACAGAATTCATCCAGTTTATCTAAATGAGGAAGGGAGGAAATACTGTGCTCTCCTGTGTCTGCTGGGAAATACTGAAATCCTAATGAGATGATCCCCAACCAGCTCTTCTGCAGCACCTCATATTAAGGAAAATCCCAAATGAATCACTTACAGAGATCAGGGATGTTTGCTACAGGGAAGAACTGACACTCTATTCCCAGGTTGAGAATTCTGTTTAAGTGATAGACCCATTTATTTGCCCTTGGTTACAAAAAGTAGAGTTAAAAAAGCAGGATAGAAAGAGGCAGAACTTACAAGATCTCTGTTGGAGACAACAATGTAGGACACATATCCTGTTAGTCAAGTAGATGGCATGAGCCATCAGGGACCTGAGCCATCTTTCTGAAGCCATCTTTCTGAAGCTTACCCAAGAAGGCTATCTATTGGAAGATGTTTCAGGAAGGGTTCCAGGTAAGCAAAGTTGAGATCAGGTTACAAAGTTTGGCTTCCTTTAGATGTCCTCTATTAGGGGATCGTGAACTAAAACAATCAGACATCATCTTTAAAGAGGTCAGTTCCAATAGCCAGTGTATCTGCTACACAGCAGCACATTATAGGCAGTCAATGTTACACTGAAAATAGTCATACATAACTAACAGGCTGCAACTTTGATCAGACAAGGGAAGGGATACTTATTTATTCTGTTTTCCCTTTCCCTTCTCCTACTCCAACTGAACTGGATCCACTGAAATTTAGTAAGATGAAAAAGGGCAGTCTGGATATTTTACTTGAATATGAGATTGACAATAAAAACTGAATGGTATTTACTGTAATAAGTAAAAATGATCAAATGAAGTAGGATCTGCCAACTTAGTCATTAAAGCAAAGTGAAGACCAATATAGCATAATGTAGTTGAACTCACTGATTAAAATATGAAACAATATATTTATACTTTGCTAGAGAATACTTCTCACAAATTGTTACAAATTTAATTACTGTAGTAAAACGTATTAAAATTTAACATTTCTGATAGATACTTCTTCATTTGCAAAAATAATGTTTCATTATATAACCCTACTAACCACTTGCTAAAATGCTCAGTTTCTAGCACCAGTGTGGATATCAAGTCTTGGCAAGCCCAATATTCTATTATTATTTAGTGATGTTTCTAATGGAAGCAGTGACCTTTTGTATCTTTATATTTTACGTGACTTTATATATCTGCTTATATATGCTAGTGCTTTATCTATTTCACCCCTTTTCATGGGAATATATTTCCTTGATCTAAATAACTTCATATTCTCCAAATCCAAGTATCTTGCCTCAGAGGTTTATAAAGTTAAATTTTTACTAGCTTCATATATTTTTATATTTTACTAGCTTGATACTATTTGCTTTATTTCAATACAGAAACTGACCAAAGAAACCAGAATTGAAAGAGACACGTGACCCCAATGTTCATTGCAGCACTGTTTATAATAACCAGGACATGGAAGCAACCTAGATGTCCATCAGTAGACAAATGGATAAGAAAGCTGTGGTACATATACACAATGGAGTATAACTCAGCCATTAAAAAGAATACATTTGAATCAGTTCTAATGAGATGGATGAAACTAGAGCCGATTATACAGAGTGAAGTAAGCCAGAAAGAAAAACACCAATACAGCATACTAATGCATATATATGGAATTTACAAAGATGGTAATGATAAACCTGCAAGTGAGACAGCAAAAGAGACACAGATGTATAGAACAGCCTTTTGGACTCTGTGGGAGAGGGGGAGGGTGGGATGATTTGGGAGAATGGCATTGAAACATGTATAATATCATATATGAAACAAATCGCCAGTCTAGATTCGATGCATGATACTGGATGCTTGGGGCTTGTGCACTGGGACGACCCAGAGGGATGGTACGGGGATGGTGGAGGGAGGGGGGTTCAGGATGGGGAGCATGTGTATACCTGTGGCAGATTCATGTTGATGTATGGCCAAACCAATACAATACTGTAAAGTAATTAGCCTCCAATTAAAATGAATAAATTTATATTTTAAAAAAAGAAGAAGAAAAAAAAGAAAATGGTTTTGTTTGACTTTTTGCATCATAAATTATTAAACATTCATTTTTGGATGGGAAAAAGATTAAAATTCAACTTAATTTAACAATGTGATTGCTGTTGCCCAAATTTCATTTAATTTACCTGAAAATGTGGATAAATCTCTACCTTCACCTTGATATTAACTATATACCAAGCATAGGTTTTAATGCTGACTATCCATTTTATTTGATCAGTGCCAGTGTTATCTCAATTGTTCAATATATTGAAAAATCTCCAAAATTTGCCATTAAATAAGTCTCATTACTTCTGGTGGTTCAGCGGTTAAAGCGTCTGCCTGCAATGTGGGAGACCTGGGTTCAGTTCCTGGGTCGGGAAGATCCCCTGGAGAAGGAAATGGCAACCCGCTCCAGTATTCTTGCCTTGAGAATCCCATGGACGGAGGAGCCTGGTGGGCTACAGTCCACGGGGTCACAAAGAGTTGGACATGACTCAGCGACTTCACTTTCACTTTCAAGTCTCATTAAATAATGCAGAATTAATTACAGTTAAAGATGATACTTCAGTTAGTATTATTACCTAGAATAATATACTAATGGAACAGGCATAATATTTTGCACTTTAATGTATTTACAGTATTGAAAACTAGTGCAATAATAGGTAACTCCAAAGCCCCTCTATTTAGTTTGGAAAATGTTTCTGATGTTTGTTTTCCCACACTGCTTGGTTTTCCCTTGGGGACAGGTAGTAGAAGGAGGTACAGACTCCTTTCTCCCTTTGTGTAGACAAATGTTAAAGTCTGTTTTCATTGCCTAGAGACACAATAATTCAAAGAAATCCAGTCATGTACAAGGCTTACAGTTTGGCTTTAGATACTTGGATGGTTGCTAATATTTTTTAAATATATTTACAATATGTGTGTGTTCAGTTACTAAGTTGTGTCTGACTCTTTATGATTCCACTGCAGCATGGGGTCTTCACTATCTCCTGAAATTTGCCCAACTCCATGTCCATTGGGTCAGTAATGCTATCTAGCCAGCCATCTCATCCTCTGCCTCCCCTTTCTCCTTTTATCTTCAATCTTTCCCAGTATCAGGGTCTTATATACATATTAAAAAATAGTCCAGTGCAATTAAAAAAAATCTAAGATTATATCAAATTTCAATATGCCTTAATTCAATAGTGATATAGTCATTAGAATGATTTCACAGGCTAAATATAATTTAATTTGTACCCTGCATTTCTTACATCTAATTTTAAAAATACTTCTCTTTCTTGATGTGATAAATTTTAATAATCAAACATATAAAAATTATTTTTAAACAGCTTGTTTCATTTATGCATTATATGTTCTAAAATGTATTTACAAATTCTTCAACAAGCTCTTGAAAATTTTAAAAACTTTATTTTTTGCAGTTTCCAATCTTAAAGTACTTTATTTTTAATACAATGGCCTCATTCCAGTACCCTGGATCTCAAGGCATTTAGAAGCTTAATATACTAGAAGTAGATTTTCAAAATGATGAATGGATCATTAGTTGCACTGCTTCCATTATAAGTGATAGATGAGTAGAATAAACCTTGTATTTTTATATCTTTACAACTTTCTTTTAATATTACTTTTGTGTAGGATTGCATTTTAAAGCAATTATTTTGTAAGTGAAAGAATTCTGAATCACTTTTTATTCATTCTAGAACCACAAAACACATAAAGGGTTATATTACATCTTCCTATATTTCTGTACATTATTCCTTTGAGGAAGGGAGAAGTTAAAGAAAGTTTTTGACATCAAGAGGTTCTTGTAATAATCAGGGGAGGTGTTAGCTTGAATTTCTTACCCATATTAAAATGGAGAATTGAGAGGTCCTCATTCTATGACTTAAATGACCTTGGATAGGGCACACCCTCTCTGGACCTTATTATTCAAATTTCTGAACAGAAATTGAATAAATTATCCAAAGATCTTGCCTAGTTACAAAAAAAAAAAAAAGAAATTTATAAATCTAGAAGTAGAAAAATCACTTAGGAATGTCATATACAATTCTTAATCAGTCACTTAGATTTTATCTTGAGCTCATTGGCACTTGCTGCAGAGCAAAACACCTGTTAGTTAAAAATGAGAGAATGAAAGAACAATTAAGAAGTGACTCAAAAAAGACTAAATGGGGTCTTGAAAGATCAACACTGCTTTTCAGTCATTACTTCAGCCAGAGATTGCTTGAAACATTTTTCATATATTATTTTTTGATCAAATATTATTTCCATTTTGTGACTGCTTTCTATTTGCAAACTCTTAAGAGATCTTATCCTCATATCTACAGCAACCAGCATAATGCCAAGGACATCATAAAAGTTCAGCAAAATTGAAACTATCAAGTACTCTCTCATATTCTTTCCTTCTGTGCCTAGAAGAACACACATATTCTGCAAAGTCATTTGATATTTAGTCCAAGAAGCAACTTCAGATATTTAATGCAATTGTTATCAACAAATATATTAGAGATTAATGCCGTGAATTTAACACTGATACTTTATATAATATTATAATCATTTATAGCAATCATGATTAACTAACATTGACATGTTTTCCATTTTAAGGGTATATAAAACTGAAATTGTACTTTGAAGTAAGAGTTGCATTATTTTTATTCAACTGTTTTCTCTGCTTTACTTATCTAACAACTCCCAATATATTCAATTCATTTATTTTGGTCATCTATTTAATTTATTTTAAAATTTCCACCTATAGTTTTGAAAATGCAGAATATTTTCCCTAGGCCTTTAAGTTTGGAAACTTGGTTTTATGAGTTGGCCTGAAGATCATATATTCTAGAAATGGTAGCTGGTCCACATGGAAAATTATGGTACATTATTATATATATTTGTAAGCTATTTTAATAAAACAGTCAACCTTGATTGTATCTGTTGATTTACACATAACATGTTAAGGTTGTCTTAATAATAAGACCAGAATAAAAATATATGAAGCATGTTTTAAAAGCATACACAATTTCACCATGCCAACATATTTGAAATCCTTTTTGTTTTCTTCTTGTCAGTCCATATCCAAGCATATCTTAAATTTTAAATGTTTCCTTCTCTCATAAATATTTTATTACTAATATTATATAATTGCACAGGTGGCTATATATTCATTTTGCATATAATTTTAATGGCTAAATTAATATTTTAGATCAAATATTATTTAGATCAAATTTGATGCATTAAGGGATACTTAATGATATCCCTAGCATACAGATTCTTTTTCAGGTATGTGAAGTCACTCAGTCATGTCTGACTTTTTGCAACCCCATGGACTGTAGCCTACCACAGTCTGTTCCATGGGATTTTCCAGGCAAGGATACTGGAGTAGGTTGCCATTTCCTTCTCCAGAGGATTTTCCTGACCCAGGGATCGAACCCGGGTCTCCCGCACTGTAGGCAGATGGTTTACCATGTGAATCACCAGGGAAGTCCTTTTTCAGGTATGCTATATAGTTAATACTATACCTATGTCTATGAATAAAATTTAATGTTTCGAATTCTTCATTACTGAAAAGTTCTTACAAGTGAGATCCTTATATTAACAAATAATAAAATTATTAATTAACTGATATGCATTAGAAATTAAGGTTTTGAAAATAATTCTCTTCCAATTTTTTCCCCAAACCCAGACATACAGTTCAATCAGAAAAATATTTAGAGAAAATTACATAACTTAGCATGAGACTAATTGTTTTGAAGTTGCTATTTCTTTTATTCCTCATGATTTATTTTCTGGGCAAGTTTAATGGTTATTCTCTTGAGGAACACCTATTGTGGGTGGCTTCAGTAACCTAGGCATTTAAATTTTCTAAGAATCTCGTTGCCATAGTGATCATGGAATCTAAGTTAGTACAGTAAAAAGAACAAAATATAAGACCACATTTTTAAAAGCCAATACTTAAATTATTTCTCTAGTTCAGATGTTTCTTCGGATCTGGGGAATAAACTTTTAGAATCACTCTATAATTTGCAAAGAGAAAATAAATTTTACTGAAACAATGGATTAAATTTGAAATTCTATTTTCTATAACATTATCTGAACCACATATTTTAAAGTGTTTATTTGTAGGTTTGATACATGCAATAAGTACAAATATACAATTGAAACAGGAAAATTTTAGCATAAAAATTTTAGATGATATAATTTATAATTTATGTTTTAGGAACATACATATTTGAGAGTAATGTTAATTACTGAGTTAACTAAAACTCTGGATAATTATGTTTTGTAATTTAAAACAACTTTAAATTCAATGATGAGTTACCATGAACATAAGTACATTAAAGAGACCAAAAAACTGGAAACCGGGTACATAGGAAGCGAGTGTCAATGTCAGCAGTCTCACTGAGTGCTTCTACAAAATCTAAGGTTTTGAGCCACAGCTTTACCACCATACAGATTACAGAAAACAGGAGCATAACAGGAGGCACCCAAGGTGTGGAAACTAACAAGAAATTTTCACTTGAGCTGGAACATATGGGCTGAAACAAACAAACAAGGACAAGAAATACAGTATTCCTTTCCCAACCCTTCTCAAACTGCCTCTTCTAAATGTTGACAAACAGGAATATTGCCAATATCTGTCTTGACACTGCACAAATGGAAAAAGAAAAACTACAAGTATCATTTGAAACTTTAATATAATCTCTGAGTCAATATTCGCTTTACAGGGAATGTTCAAAAACTGTTATTTGAAAGAATTTGATTTAAAATTGTCCCAAATTGGTAGACAGAAGTAAACACCATATGAACTCAACCTCAACTCAGGATATAAAGAATGCCATTAAATGAAGTTCAAAAGAAAATCAGTACCTCATAATAGGAAATAAATCAACAGAGAAGCAAAAACACCTTCACACAGACAGACAGACACACACACAGAGAAGGTGCCATGCATAAAAGTTAATATAAGCAACAGCAGAAACAGACATTCAAAGATTTTAGCTACTGTAATTATTAGAAACAAATTTAGAAAAATTATTTTTTCTAAAGAAATACAAGAGAAATTTGAAAACAAATGCAACTCCTATGTCTTTAAATTATAACTAGATTTTTTAATGGATAAAATAGTAGTTTATCCCTCTGTGGGAGAGGGAGAGGGTGGGATGATTTGGGAGAATGGCATTGAAACATGTATACTATCATGTAAGAATGAAGCACCAGCCTATGTTCGATACAGGATACTGGATGCTTGGGGCTGGTGCACAGAGGTGATCCAGAGAGAGGAAATGGGGTGGGATGTGGGAGGGGGATTCAGGATTGGGATCTCATATACACCCATGGTGGATTCATGTCAATGTATGGCAAAACCAATACGGTATTGTAAAGTAAAATAAAGTAAAAATTAAAAAAAAAAATAGTAGTTTATATAGAACTGATGAAAGAGAGAACTGGAAAAATGACCCAACAAAATTGTTTATATTTCCACCTAGACATATAAAAGTGACCTATATTACATTGAAGAAATAGTGATAAGACTTGACAAACATCTAAACAGCTCTGGAAGGCAATAACAAGCAATATTCAAAGAGATAAGCTGAGTGCTTTCCAGAAATTTTGAAAAATGTTATAATCAGGTCTGGGAGTCATTCATTCCCAGTGAGGATAGTTAATGAGAAATACACATCTAGACATACCATAGTGAAATGGCAAAAAAAAGAAAAAAAAAAAAAAACAGAGGCAAAGATATGTCAAGAAAAATGAATAAGAAAATATAAAGCAGCTTCAAAGAGAAGGAAATTAAACTGGCCGATGATTTGTCACTGGAAACAACAGAAGGCAGATGATACTGAAGAAATATCCTTAGAGGAGAAAATTGCCAGTCAATAATCTCTATATAGCAAAATTACCTTTATGAATGATTTAAATATAAAGATTCTTCAGAAAAAAAAATGGAAAAATGAAATTTAATTAATCAAATATATTCACCAAAGCAAATTTTAAGAAATATTTTTCAGGAAGAGAAAATTGGCCCAAAGTTAAGCTATTAAATGCAAAAACAAATTTTGCATTAGATAAGAAAATGTGTCTGTAAATAACTTAAACAGTCATTTATTTTATGAGGCAATATGCATGTCTAATTTGGAGAGGTAAGTTAGAACTTAAATTCTAGATAGTAACAGTCAAAGCAGATAAGGGACACGATGAGGGATAAAAGACAAAGTTTCAGACCTTTTTATTATCTGAGATGAAGAAAGCCACTAGTTACATTTGAATGTGTTAAGGAAATGATTTCCCTTGTGGTTCAGATGGTAAAATGTCTGCCTGCAAAGTGGGAGACTTGGGTTCAATTCGTGGATTGGGAAGATCTGGGTTCAGTCCTTGGGCTGGGAAGATCTCCTGGAGAAGAAAATAGCAACCCACTCCAATATTCTTGCCTGGAAAATCCCATGGACAGAGGAGCCTGGCAGGGTACAATACATGAGGTCACAAAGAGCTGGACACGACTGAGGAACTAACAGACAAGTAAATCATGGTATAATGAGCCTAGGAAAACTAACATAATAAAAGAAATACCTAAATCCTAAATAATTAGATAAATAATATAAAAATAAAATTTTAAAACTTCTCCAATTCAAAACAAAGCAAGAGTAAGTAGGAGGAGGACCAGAAAAAGTTCAAAAAAAGAAATAGCACATTATAAAATTATAGAAATAAGTTCAAATATAACACTAATCATCTTAAATATAAGTGGATAAACACAGTTTCTATGGGAATGTTGAAAAATGCTGTTTTAGGTCCAAGTAGTAGACTGGGAAGGAAAATTTTCAACCTAATAATGGTCTTTAAACACATAAACACAACTACCAAAAATATATTTCAAGTCAAAGTCTTTTATTTTAATTCTCTGAAGGTCCTAAGGAGTGAGTTACACAGTTTCAATGAAGTTCCAATCACCTAACTGTGAGGGTAAAAAATGAACAAATATAACAAAAGAAAATGAAATTTTTAGAAGATAGAATAAAATGTCTCTGCTCAATAGAATTTTTTGTGGTTATGAAAATATACTAACTTACTCTGCTCAATATGGTAACCAGAAATCATGGACTAGTAGGCGCTTGAAATCAGGTTCAGTGAGTTTAGTTCAGTCGCTCAGTCATGTCTGACTTTTTGCGATCCCATGGACTACAGCATGCCAGGTCTCCCTCTCCATCACCAATTCCTGCAGCTTGCTCAAAATCATGGCCATCGAGGTGGTGATTCTATCCAACCATATCATCCTCTGTTGTCCCCCTCTCTTCTTGCCTTCAATCTTTCCCAGAATCAGGGTCTTTTCCAATGAGTTAGTTCTTCACATCAGGTGGCCAAAGTACTGGAGTTTCAGCTTCAGCATTAGTCCTTCCAATGAATATTCAGGACTGATTTCCTTTAGGACCGACTGGTTGGATCTCCTTGCAGTCCAAGGGACTCTCAAAGAGTCTTCTTCAATACCACAGTTCAAAAGCATCAATTCTTTGGTGCTCAGTTTTCTTCATGGTCCAATTCTCACACCCATATATGACCACTGGAAAAACCACAGCTTTGACTAGACAGACCTTTGTCAGCAAATACGCTATTGGTTACTATATTAGACAGTAAAGATATGGAAGACTCTATTACTTCTGGTTAGGGAATAATTTTTCAAGCAATTTACAAAAAAAACAAGGAATACAAGAAAAATATTGGTAAATACAAGTACAATAAAACAAATAACAATGCATAAATTAGTGAATGTATTTTCAACACATAAAATCAACACAGGATTATACAATGAGCCTTCAACTAAAACCAAGATGGGATTCCAGCATATATATATCAAATAAAGAAAAATTCAAATATGCACAAATGTTAGTAGATATTTAGTACCACAGAGACTCCAACTTACTGTGGTTTAGATAGTAACTACTACAACCTCTTTGGAAAATGTTGCTTGATAAACTTAAATGTTTACATATGCTGCATTGAGCCATTACATTTCTAGGTATATACCAAGAAGAAACTCATGTTTCTTTTGATCTAGGTACTTTTATTCCACTTCCTTCTAGCAGCAAAAATAGCTTTCTTCTTTGAAACTTGAAAATGATGTACATGGAAACATGGGATTAAAATCAAGAATTTGTCCATTTTTTCTGGATCCTTCTATAAAATCTATCATTTTTGCCACGTTCAAACAGTATGCAAAAACAAATAAAACTAATATTTAGAGACAAATCAAAGTCTTTATAACATAGTAAACTCAGATAAGTCCTCTTTCATTGTTGACTGTCTCAGGTCACAGTCACTACTATCCACAGGAAATAATGGAAATCATCCTTGACATCATTCCTGCCTTTACTTTCCATTTCTAGTTACTCCCACAATCAAGCTGACTAACACTATCCTCAAATTCATCATCTTCTTTCCACCTTGAATATCCGAATTCAAGTTCAAACTTTTCTCATTACAGGTATGAATTACTGCAATAGTTTTTTATACAGCCAACTCATATACACTTAATATCTTCTATTCTTTATTCCATATTGAGAAAGAACTATTAAAAACACAAATAGAGCAGTTACATAAGCATGCCTAAAGATTCAGAATTGGCTTATTTGAACACATTGCTTTCAGGGAAAAGTAAAGCTCTGTATAGTCTTATATGAATAGTTTTGCATATCTAGTTCTCAACTAACTTGGGGATTTCATATTAAACAAGCCTCTTTAACTCAGCTATACATATGTCTTTTTCAGGATTCTCAAATCCAAAATCATTACAGACAGTGACTGCACCCACAAAATTAAAAGATGCTTACTCCTTGGAAGAAAAGCTATGACAAACCTACACAGCATATTAAAAAGCAGAGACATCACTTTGCCAATAACAATCTGTATAGTCAAGCTATGTTTTTTTCAGTAGTCATGTACAGATGTGAGAGCTGGACAATAAAACAAAGGCTGAGCACTGAAGAATTGATGCTTTTGAATGCAATGCTGAAGAAGACTCTGGAGAATCCTTTGGACAGCAAGAAATAAAACCAGACAATCTTAAAGGAAACCAACCCTGAATATTCATTGGAAGGACTGATACTGAAGCTGAAGCTCCAATACTTTGGTTATATGACACGAAGAGCTGACTCACTAGAGAAGACCCTGATGCTAGAGAAGATTGAAGGCAGGAGGAGAAGGGGATTACAGAGGATGAGATGGTTGGATGGCATCACTGACTCAATGGACATGAGTTTGAGCAAACTCTGGGAGATGGTGAAGGATAGGGAAGCTTGGCATGTTGTAGTCCATGGGGTCACAAAGAGTCGGACATGACCTCGCGACTGAACAACAGATAAATCATGCTCCCTTTCTGATATGGGATATTCAGTAACACTTAACCCCAGCCCCAATTCTTCAACCCACTTGAAGTTAACTCCTACTTATCCTTTTGCTAGTATCCAAAGGGTATCTTGAACAGATTTCATGTCTGTGCTCTATAAATACTATTATAGCTTCTCGTAGCACAAAGCTCTTCTCTTATAAAACTCTTAAAACAATAGCAATGCTAGATTTGCTTTTGTAACTGTGTGGATTAGTGCCTGTCTAATGGTGAAGGACAGGAAAGCCTGGCATTCTGCAGTTGTGGGGTCGCAAAGAGTTGGAACTGAGTGGCTGAACAACAACTGTCTAACTCAGCAGATGCAAGTTCCATGAAGTTAAAACAGTTGATGTTTGTGTTTATTTTTCCCAGAGTCTGTGACAGATATATGTGAGAAACTATGTTAAATAAATATTTAATGAACCAATTATCCTTTCTCTGTTTAAACTCCTCCTAAACTCTCCGGGCAAGTTGAAGGTCACTTCACTACCATTATGGTTAAATGAATTCAGAATTCCAAGACTGGCAGTTCTCAATAATTGGGCTTTTGACCCAGCTGAAATAATAACTTGAACAGCTTCCTAGAATGAAACTGTCCCTAGTCTCCTTTAGTTATCTAGGAAAATTAAATGATGCTTAACTTACACATGTAAGATCCATATCATATATTTACTCATGGGTGCATGTGCGTGCTAAGTCACTTCAGTCATGTCCAACTCTGTGACACTATGCACTGCAGCCCGCCAGGCTTCTCAGTCCATGGGATTCTCCAGGCAAGAAAACTGTAGTGGGTTGCCATGCCCTCCTCCAGGGGATCGTCCTGACTCAGGGATCGAACTTGCATCTCTTACGTCTTTTGCATTGGCAGGAGGGTTCTTTGCCACTACTGCCACCTGGGAAGCCCAAATTTACTGATATATTCAATATCTAACAAATGTGAATCTCACACTAATTATTAGACAGGTTCAGTGCGGGGATGGTGTAGATGCAATTCACTTCAAGGGAAGACCTCTTGAAAAATGATACAATTTTTTTAGGGTAAAAATGGATCACAGATGTGAAAGTTTTCAGTAAAAATGCAAAGTATTTAAGTAACAAAATGTTTTTGTATAAAACAGCTTTCAAAGCACAATAAAGAGAAATATAATTAAATGAAATATAAATTCATCTTCCTAATAGATAGCACTAAGTCACAATATTTTTTTTTCTGGAAAAGGAACAATATGAAATTTTGATAAGCTGATTAAATTCAATTGTATTATGATTCACTTTCATGTACTAACTAGAGTAGTCAAGATAGACCATCTTAATGATAAGAATCCATGTTAAATAGAGCATAAGTAATAAATTTCCTATTTAGCCTTCTCTACCATTGATTGGTATTATATACCAGACTAGATTGCTAGCATTCAGTTCAGTTCAGTTCAGTCGTTTAATTGACTCTTTGTGACCCCATGAACACGTACGTTAGTCCCTGTCCATCACCAACTCCCGGAGTCCACACAAACTCATGTCCATTGAGTCGGTGATGCCATCTAACCACCTCATCCTAGCTGTCCCCTTCTCCTCCTGCCCTCAATCTTTCCCAACATTAGGATCTTTTCAAATGAGTCAGTTCTTCACATCAGGTGGCCAAAATACTAGAGTTTCAGCTTCAATATCAGTCTTTCCAATGAACACCCAGGACTGATCTCCTTTAGGATGGACTGGTTGGACTTCCTTGCAGTCCAAAGGAATCTCAAGAGTCTTCTCCAACACCACAGTTCAAAAGCATCAATTCTTCAGCTCTCAGCTTTCTTTATAGTTCAACTCTAACATCCATACATGACTACTCAAAAAACCATAGCCTTGACTAGATGGACCTTTGTTGGAAAAGTAATGTCTCTGCTTTTTAATATGCTGTCTAGGTTGCTCCTAGCTTTTCTTCCAAGGAGTAAGTGTCTTTTAATTTCATGGCTGCAATCACCATCTGCAGTGATTTTGGAGCCCCCCCCAAAATAAAGTCTGACACTGTTTCCCCTCTTTCCCCATCTATTTACCATGATCTTAGTTTTCTGAATGTTGAGCTTTAAGCCAACTTCTTCACTCTTCTCTTTCACTTTCATCAATAGGCTCTTTAGCTCTTCTTCACTTTCTGCCATTAGGGTGGTGTCATCTGCATATCTGAGGTTATTGATATTTCTCCCAGCAGTCTTGATTCCAGCTTGCACTTCATCCAGCCCAGCATTTCTCATGATGTACTTTGCATATAAGTTAAATAAGCAGGGTGACAATATACAGCCTTGACGTACTCCTTTTCCTATTTGGAATCAGTCTGCTGTTCCATGTCCAGTTCTAACTGTTGCTTCCTGACCTGCATACAGGTTTCTCAAGAGGCAGGTCAGGTGGTCTGGTATTCCCATCTCCTTCAGAATTTTCCACAGTTTATAAGGCTTCAGCATAGTCAATAAAGCAGAAATAGATGTTTTTCTGGAACTCTCTTGCTCTTTCCATGATCGAGCAGATGTTGGCAATTTGATCTCTGGTTCCTCTGCCTTTTCTAAAACCAGCTTGAATATCTGGAAGTTCACGGTTCACGTATTGCTGAAGTCTGGCTTGGAGAATTTTGAGCATTACTTTACTAGCATGTGAGATGAGTGCAATTGTGCAGTAGTTTGAGCATTCTTTGGCATTGCTTTTCTTTGGGATTGGAATGAATGCAGACTTTTTCCAGTTCTGTGGCCACTGCTGAGTTTTCCAAATTTGCTGGCATATTGACTGCAGCACTTTCACAGCATCATCTTTCAGGATTTGAAATAGCTCAACTGGAATTCCATCACCTCCACTAGCTTTGTTCATAGTGATGCTTTCCAAGGCCCACTTGACTTCACATTCCAGGATATCTTGCTCTAGGTGAGTGATCACACCATCGCAATTATCTGAGTCATGAAGATCTTTTTTGTACAGTTCTTTGAATTGACGCCACCTCTTTTCCATATTTTCTGTCAGGTCCATACCATTTCTGTCCTTTATTGACTCCATCTTTGCATGAAATGTTCCCTTGGTATCTCTAATTTTCTTGAAGAGATCTCTAGTCTTTCCTGTTCAATTTTTTCCCTCTATTTCTTTGCACTGATCACTGAGGAAGGCTTTGTTATCTCTCCTTGCTATTCTTTGGCACTCTGCATTCAAATGGGTGTATCTTGCCTTTTCTCCTTTGCTTTTCATTTCTCTTTTCACAACTATTTGTAAGGCTTCCTCAGACAGCCATTTTGCTTTTTTGCATTTCTTTTTCTTGGGGATGGTCTTGATCCCTGTCTCCTGTACAATGTCACGAACCTCCATCCATAGTTCATCAGGCACTCTGTCTATCAGATCTAGTCCCTTAAACCTATTTCTCACTTTCACTGTATAATCCATCTTAAGATATGTTTTTGTTTAATTGAATGTTTATTCATTGTAATTGGGTCTAAAATAGACACTGGGATAGATTTTTTGTAGAGATACACCCTGAAGTGAAGTGAAGTCGCTCAGTCATGCCCAACTCTTTGCAATCCCATGGACAGTAGCCTGCACCAAACTCCTCCGTCCATGGGATTTTCTAGGCAAGAGTACTGGAGTGGGTTGCCATTTTCTTTCTCTAGGGAATCTTCCCAACCCAGGGATCGAACCGAGGTCTCCCGCATTGTAGACAGAGGCTTTACCATCTGAGCCACCAGGGAAGTCCAGATACATCCTGCTGCTGCTGCTGCTGCTGCTAAGTCGCTTCAGTCGTGTCCGACTCTGTGCAACCCCATAGACGGCAGCCCACCAGGCTCCACTGTCCCTAGGATTCTCCAGGCAAGAACACTAGAGTGGAGTTTAATTTCCTTCTCCAATGCATGAAAGTCAAAAGTGAAAATGAAGTCGTACATTCGTGTCTGACTCTTAGTGACCCCATGGACTGCAGCCTACCAGGCTCCTCCATCCATGGGTTTTCCAGGCAAGAGTATTGGAGTGGGTTGCCATTGCCTTCTCTGATGCATTTACTGTTAATGGGTCATAATTCTTATTTTCTGATGTTGCATAATATATATTATGATTGTACTGATATTTAAATGTCTTGTTATCTCCTGATATTTATCTTCATAGTTACAACATTAAATTATTTATGTAAATGACCATTTGAAGAAAATAAAATAACTCTGATTAGTATAATTTCTGTCTATAAAAATATTGTTAAGTTACACTATTTGCTTAATTCTACATTGTGGATCTGTTTTTAAAATGACCTGTTAATCTGATACCATGGTTAGGGTCTATGTTTTCATTTTCAGTCATAAAGACATCATTTCTAGATTTGTGACACTACAAAAAACTGTAAAAAGAACAGCATTATTAGATAAATATAACCACTTCTTAACTGTTGAGCACATATTCTGAACATTGAAGATATTCTATTTGTATGTCATTCAGATTCAGAAATAATTGTTGATAGTAAAATGTACGTATCTTTTCACAAGGCTAAGGAAACAACTTAAACTTCCCAAGCTTAAGTTTAGGATGAAAATGTGGATTTTAAGTAAAACCAGGTATTAAGAATCCAAAAGACTTTTAAGGGATTCCCTGGTGGTCCAGTGGTTAAGAATCCGACTTGCAATGTAAGAGATGCTGGTTCGATCCTCGTCCAGGAGGATCCCACATGCCTCAGAGCAACTAATCTCATGTGCCACAGCTACTGAACATAGGTTCTAGAGCCTGCAAGCCACAACTACTGAGTTCACGTGCTGCAACTACTGAAGCCCATGTGCCTAGAGCCTGTGCTCCGCAACAAGAGAAGCCGCTGCAGTGAAAAACCTGGGCACTACAATAACGAGTAGCCCCCATTCGCGATGACTAGAGAAAGCCCACATGCAGCAATGTAGACCCACCACAACCAAGAAGTAATAATAAATAAATAAGCACTTTTTAAAAATAGCTTTAAAAGTTCTAGAAGCACAAATTCTCTCAAATGTTTTCATGAAGTCTTTAATAGAGTTTAAAACCGAAGAACGGCATGTAGAGATCTGTCAAATTTACATTTTTACTCCATCTACAAAGCTGGCCATACACTACTGAAGATAAACTCAAAATACAACTTAACCATACCAGAGACTAGGAGATTATAAGCAAAAAGACTGTAAAATTATTCTGCCCTCCAAGTATTGTATATTAAGAAATCCTCATTATTAGGGCATCTGCTATAGTTTAGCTGTTGAAAATTCAAATAAAGTATGCTTAATTTTTAATTTAAATTAATCTCTAGGAATAATATTAACTGTAAACACTAGCAACATTGCTTCAAATAAACTGATGAAAGAATATAGATATTACTAATTGATAAAGTAGAGATGTGTATAAGAGACAGGTATTATATACCAGACTAGATTGCTAGAGCTTATTTATGTTGTATTCATCTTTATGTAACACAAATAATAAGTCACTTTATAGGTTATCTTGACAATACAGATCCAATTGATAACTGTTCTTATCAATCTGAATGTAAAACTTTACACTGTATAATAATTTTTAAGCCTCAAGTTTATCTTACTTTTCTAATGAATTTTAATACAAAGAATTCTCAATGGAAAAAAGAAAGGCAATATTAAGTGCTTAATGATTTTTTATAATCTGAAAACTAGTTTTGTAAAATGTAAATTTAAAAATTATATCCTTTACACTGTATTATTAGAATTGACACACGTTTACTATTTTGTCTGTCTTCCCACCACTATCAGCTTGATTCCTAACACTTTCAACTGGATAGACTTAAATTAAAAATTCAGACATCTGAAGATTGAATTGTTCTGCTAATACCATAAGTGTTTTTTGGTATAATAAACGTATCCTGCTTATCTTAAGGATTAGAAGCGATAGGAGAACACTCCCAACACACATAGAACAATCACTTAGTGCTATATGTAATAAAATACTGAAATCCAATATACAGAAGCAGTTTGCATGCCATTTACCCACCCCTATTCACCAAAGTGGTAGACGTTTTCAAACTTTATAATGCAGCATTATTTATCATTAATTAAATCAGCTGCTATTCTTCCTTGTTATAAATGTCAGAAATTATTTCTGAATGATACCAAGTTTTCATGAAGGTTGTTGCATAAATAAAACAGATGGAAAACGGTTGTTTAGGAAGAAAATGTATAGCAGTTCTTCATAGAAGAAAAGAAATATAATCTAGTAGTCTACAAGTTAGAACAGTACAGATGGAGTCCCATGTTTTAGTTACAACCTGGGAACTACATTACAAATAATTCAAAAACATATGAAAGTATGTGTTTTCTCCAGAATGTAAGTAATCCAAGATGGCACATGAACTCATTCTTTCATAATCACTGCTGCTGCTCTTAGAAAATATGACACTGACTTATTAGACCCCTCACATGCAGACTTGCATGTATATTTTCACAGAAATTTAGATACTTAAGATTATATATGCACCAAAGTGAAATTAGAAACTTTCACAAAAAGCTAGGAACACTGTATTTACAGATAGACTTTATATTTATAGCACTTTCAGACTTATTTTTATTGTGGTAAAATGTATATAAACCTACCAATTTAATATTTCTGAAGTTTACAACTCACAAGTATTAAGTGCATTAACACTGTTGCACAGTCATTTTTATAGCTGAATAAAATGGTAATCCAAACTGCTTTAATCTACAATTATCTAATCTGATAAATACAGATGGTCAATGGGCCAGCATTATTTTCACTACTCTTGCCAATCAATTATAGGGAATTCTGACACAATTGTTAAGACTTCTGGAACAACCAGACATATCTAAGAATCTTCAGACCATTTGGCAGATTGTCCAAACAAATATATTGATTTCTTGATACTATTCTATCTTCTAATTATGTTTTCCCCTTAAAATCATATCCTTTACTTAACTTTGGGGTGGGGGGTCGCTACTGGAATGTTACAAGCTGTGTAATGATTTGCATTTAACTATCCCCCATTCATAATTTAACATCATAATTTTGCTATTGATATTTGCCACATAGTACATACAAAGTGTGTGTGTCTGTGTGTGTGTGTACATGCATTTCATTTCTTTCTTAAAATGATGAGCACCATAATGACAATCATACTTTCAATTGTGATGGCCTTCCATTTGTGTTAAACGGTGGGTTCGGACATAATCTTTTAAAAACATGTATTATTGTGATGTTCAGCAGGCTAATTTATAAAAGCTTGGCATTTTTTTTTATAACCATTAATCTGATCCTAAGAAAGACACAAAAGTCAATAAAACAAATGTTTCTTGGAACAACTAACATAACAAATATAAGTAATGTGACATGTCCTTGTTTAAAATTTACATATATTTAGTAGAACAACACAATATACTTAAAATCTTGAATAATCCCTGAAATGTTTCCAAATCTTGTTAGCCACTGCTCTGAATACAGCAGTTTTATCCAAAGTAAAAGGTATACAGTTAGGGAATATTTCTCCATTATTTTATATTCGAGAGCCTTTTATTTTTTTCCTGCTCTGCAAATAAATTTGTCAGTATTATTCTTTTATACAGGCATTAAGCATAATTTTTTTATTTAATGTCAGGTTTTCACTTTAAACATTTATTTATATCATAACTCTCACAGTCTTTTCTTCTCTTATTTTATAAATATTAAGCTTTCCTTTACTTCTGAATTTTAAGGGTGAAATCTTAAGACACACAATAGTATATGGATTCTGATTAAGGAACAGCTAAAAAATGTTCAAACATTTTTGGTTACCTTTTCCACGGCTAGAATAAAGAACAGTACACCACAAAGTACTGCTGCTACATACTCACTATTCACTTTTCCAGAAAATAATGACTTTTTGCCTGTCTAATAGCATATGCCTTGTAGTTTGTGTAGCACTGCTGCTGATGGGGGAACAGATTGTTCCAATTCCTGGTTTCTCAATGCAGTATCATGTATTTGTCATTTGGGTATCTCTTCTTCAAATGACATTTTTTAATGTGCTTTATAGGCAATAATTGAATGGCATTCCATTTACTAAAATTTTTCTTTAGAATTTGTTTCCCAGTTCTAGACCATTTTCCTTCCTTAGTTTTCTTTTTTTTTTAATAAAAATTTATTTAATTGGATGCTAATTACTTTACAATATTGTATTGGTTTTGCCATTTATGTTTATTTAAATTAGTCTCTAGAGACTAAAGTAACTCATTCTTAGTTGATTCTAAAAATACACATACACACCCTCTACTAGATCTTTCATTTCTAAGTGTCTTTGTATTGTTTACAAATCCTATCACAGACCTGAAAAGCATCCTCCAAAGATTTGTTTTGGAAGGTCATTGGTAATCTCTACAAATACAGCATAAACAAATGTCCATGGATAGACATCAAATCATCTAGTTTAGAATTGAATACAAAAATGAATAAGAATACAATGGATTTAAGAAGTGTCAACTTACAACTCAAAGTAGAAAAAATAGCAGAATTCTCTTTTCTATTGAAAATGTATAATGATGATGGAATTTACTTCATTGAAGAAGTAAAGGTCTAGCTTTGTATCCAGAGATTATTCAGTAGCGCATACTGTAAGTCCTTACTAAATCCCAGCCTGGGTCCTCAGGTGGAGATAGGAAAAGCACAAAAAGCTGGAATGATGAAAAAATGACCAGTTAATACTAACATGTATCTCCTCACCCTGACCTTATTTGTGATATTTAAATCCATATGTCTAACTGCATGTCTGAAATATCTGTGAAAAGCACTGCTTGTTCAACATGTCTAAAAACACACTTACAATATTTATATCACTACCTCTTATGCTAGTGAATGGTACTCACACTTGTACATGCTAAAAGAGAGTAATTTAGGAGCATCTCAGCATATCATTTTATTTCATTTCTCACTTAACATTTGTTATATATCCTGCTGATTTCATTTAGTGTATGTGTGTGTGTATATATATATATATATATAAAATCTATACACATCTTGCAGAATATATATGTTCTTTACATCTAGCTATTTTAGCTCAGACTTCTGCAATCGCCCCTTAGCTGGTACGTCAGCATCCATTACAGTATCCACCCCATGCTATCTTTCCCAACACTGAGCTGAATCAGTATTTAAAAAAAGGAATCAAANTATATATATATATATAAAATCTATACACATCTTGCAGAATATATATGTTCTTTACATCTAGCTATTTTAGCTCAGACTTCTGCAATCGCCCCTTAGCTGGTACGTCAGCATCCATTACAGTATCCACCCCATGCTATCTTTCCCAACACTGAGCTGAATCAGTATTTAAAAAAAGGAATCAAATCATTTGTTCAGTTCATCTTATAAGAATACCCAAATTTTACATTTTCTCAATTTATGCACAGCTAGTTTCTCACCTGGGCTTCCCTGGTACCTCAGTGTAAAGAATCCTTTTGCCAGTGAGGGAGACACAGGTCCAATTCCTGGGTCAAGAAGATGCCCTGGAGAGGGAAATGGCAACCTACTATAGTATTCTTGCCTGGGACATCCCATGGACAGAGGAGCCTGGCCAGCTAAAGTACATGGGGCCACAAAAGAGTTGGACACAACTTTGCAACTAAACAAAACAACATTGTCTCATCTTCATCAACTCCTCACCAAGTCCTCAATCTCTAGTCATACTGGTTTTCCTTAAAAATAATGATCTTCCTCTCTCCAAAAGTCACACACTTATTCTGATATCTCTGACTGAATCCCAGGCTTCCTTATATTCCACCCTAGATCCATACCCCACTGCACATGCTCTCATTCTGCCTGTACTTTTCCTTCATGGCACTTAAGACAGTTTGCAGTTGTAAGTACTATGGATTGAACAGTATTCTTCAAAAAGATACACTGAAGTCCTAACTTTCAGTATCTTACAATGACCTTACTTGGAAATAGGATCTTTACAGATGAAATTATTCAAGATGACTAAAATAG
>SJYT01069660.1:0-18116 GCA_006410635.1 Cephalophus harveyi
TGTCCAGTTCTAACTGATGCTTCCTGACCTGCATACAGATTTCTCAAGAGGCAGGTTAGGTGGTCTGGTATTCCCATCTCTTTCAGAATCTTCCACAGTTTATTGTGATCCACACAGTCAAAGGCTTTGGCATAGTCAGCCATGTAGGAAGGTAATTCCCAGGGCCAGAGGGGTAGACCCTGCAGCTTCTCAGAAGTAAACGCAGAGAGCTAAATTAAGGTACTCAGACGGGTATGCACAAGGTGTGCAGAGCCTAGCTGTTTGACTCCCGTGGATTCTGGAGCAGAACACTAAACACTTGTGTTTATTTAGAGAGCAGGTACAGAACAGAGCAGCAGAAACACAGCTTCCTCAGTCTTCCCCTCCAGCTCCTGCTAATCAACGGGCGCCACACAGCCAACCACCTCATGCGAGGGTCTTAAAATGCAAGTTTTAATGATATTTCATTGTAGTGTCTTTGTACCCCAACGTGTTTATTATGTTTTCATTCTACCTGTGTTAGGGAGAGAGAGAGACCACAGCAGGGAAACTGCTCTTGTGAGAAAGAAGGACATAAAATGCAAGTGATGAATTAAAGAGGCAAATGAAGGAACTCTTTTCCTTTATTAGAAATAGAGGAAACAGATTGTGCTCGTCTCCCGAGGGCCCACAGCCGCGTTGCGTGGAATTCAGCCAGCTTCAGTCACAGAGCTCACTCAGGAGTTTTGCTCTGTGAAAAGAGGAAGCCAGATGGGCTATTTACTTTCAACAAGATAATTCTAGAGGAAATTGTTGTAAGTCAAAGAAACTTTTTAGCTTCATCTGCTATTTTAGCCTCTACACTGGATTCAGGAGGCAGGCAGGGAGGGTTCTGTTAGTGAAGAAATAGAGGAGACCTGGAATGGGAATTGGGGAAACAAAAGAGAGCGCAGTGTGAATGTGGGCGGTGGTGTTACCCAAGTCCTGCAGCTTCACAGACGCGCCACCCGCACGCACACCCTCCCTCCACCAGCCACTCCCTATCACCCTGGACCAGCGATCTCGGCCCTCAGAGCCTCAGTGTCCTCCTCGGAATCACGGGGACCATACCGGTCACAAGATGATGTGAAGATTAAACGGCATAATGCTGGTACACCACTTAAAATAAAACACACAACATAGCTCTCAGTAAACACTGGGAATTATTTTTCTCCATGTCAGTATCTTCCATTTACAAAATATAAACAAGCTATCATATACATACGTATGTATATACAGGTATGTGTATGTGAATATATTCTTAAGAACACAGTAAGAGCTCAATGTTATATGATTCTACCAATCATACTTGACAAAATCTGTATATGTGAAAACAAGATCTCTTTTATTTTGCTGTCACAGGGAAAGAGTAATATAATCCAGATAATTTTATCCTTGGGTCAAGAATTTTAAAGGGGTTTTTCTACATAAAATTACTTCTTTAAGAAAGACAACTGTGAAAATAATATTAAAAAGCTCATTAAATTGTGTGTTAGAATTTTCATAAATATAAAAGATGCTTCCTAACCAAGAAAGCAAAGTTTTCTCCATCAAGCAGTAAATAATGGCTACTAGGATGGAAAAGTCACCTAACAACCACATTTTCAGGATATATAACATATAAATATTGTTTATTAAGCAAAAACTAAAAGTATTCACATTAAGTTATGGAGTCACTAAGCATCCAAGTTAATCTACCTTTTTTTTACACTTATATTTTGAATGATAACTGATTCTAAGATAATGAAAGATACTTTCTGAATGATGCAATATACAATTACATTCAGTCTACTATTTTTACCATGGCAGAAGAAAGGAATACATTTTTAGAAAGATTATTCAACATGAAGGACTAAAATAAACAGATTGTTTCACTTGGTTATCTTTGGAATGATTTTGAAAAAACCACAAACATTCCATTTCAATTTATTTATATTAAAGAAATAGCATCACTATTTTTTGGTAATACATTCTCCTCCTGAAGGGAAAAATGACCCAAAGAAATGATCAATTTATGGATTCAGATAGGACAAACACAAGAGCACATATTTTAAAACTAAAAAATCTAACAAGAATTGTTACTACATTTAATTTTCTATATACTTAGTGACAATCCAGCTGTGCACCAAGTAAACAAAATAAGTGAGAAGGTTCGTTTATGTTTGCCATAATAGCGGTGGATATTTCAAGCTTTATAAACAGTCATCAAGTCATCATCGGCAATGCAAATCCCCTGCATGCCTGGCATTCATCTGAGCCATATCACATTCCTCTGGGCCATATCTGGACAAAGGGAACTGCTGTCAATAGGACAACATGTATGCAGCTTGCTGCACCGTGAGTAATGAGGTCCTTTGTCTCTGATCCGTGAGTCTTCTGTCTTCTGACAGCACCCACGATACATTAACTGGCTAACTTATTAGATTTTAAGTAGAGAAAGCGCTGCACTCAATATGCCAGCAAATTTGGAAAAGTCAGCAGTGGCCACAGGACTGGAAAAGGTCAGTTTTCATTCCAATCCCAAAGAAAGGAAATGCCGAAGAATGCTCAAACTACCACACAATTGCACCCATCTCACACGCTAGCAAAGTAATGCTCAAAATTCTCCAAGCCAGGCTTCAACAATAAGTGAACCATGAACTTCCAGATGTTCAAGCTGGCTTTAGAAAAGACAGAGAAACCAGAGATCATATTGCCAACATCCTCTGGATCATTAAAAAAGCAACAGAGTTCCAGAAAAACATCTATTTCTGCTTTATTGATTATGCCAAAGCCTTTGACTGTGTGGATCACCACAAACTGCAGAAAATTCTGAAAGAGATGGAAATACCAGACCACCTGACCTGCCTCTTGAGAAATCTGTATGCAGGTCAAGAAGCAACAGTTAGAACTGGACATGGAACAACAGACTGGTTCCAAATAGGAAAATGAGTACGTCAAGGCTGTATATTGTCACCCTGCTTATTTAACTTATATGCAGAGTACATCATAAGGAATGCTGGGCTGGATGAAGCACAAGCTGGAATCAAGATTGCTGGGAGAAATATCAATAACCTCAGATACACCACCCTTAAGCAGATTCACCACCTTATGGCAGAAAGTGAAGAAGAACTAACGAGCTTCTTGATGAAAATGAAAGAGGAAAGTGAAAAAGTTGGCTTAAAGCTCAACATTCAGAAAACAAAGATCATGGCATACGGTCTCATCACCATGGGAAAAAGATGGGGAAATGGTGGAAACAGTGGCTGACTTTATTTTTTGGGCTCCAAAATCACTGCAGATGGTGACTGAAGCCATGAAATTAAAAGACGCTTACTCCTTGGAAGAAAAGTTATGACCAACTTAAACAGCGTATTAAAAAGCAGAGACACTACTTTGTCAACAAAGGTCCATCTAGTCAAGGCTATGGTTTTCCCAGTAGGCACATATGGATGTGAGAATTGGACTATAAAGAAACCTGAGTACCAAAGAATTGATGCTTTTGAACTGTGGTGTTGGAGAAGACTCTTGTGAGTCTCTTGGACTGCAAGGAGATCAAACCAGTCAATCCTAGGGGAAATCAGTCCTGAATATTCATTGGAAGGACTGATGTTAAAGCTGAAATTCCAATACTTTGACCACCTGATGCGAAGAGCTGACTTATTTGAAAAGACCCTGGTGCTGGGAAAGATTGACGGCAGAAGGAGAAGGGGACGACAGAGGATGAGATGGTTGGATGGCATCACTGACTCAATGGACATTAGTTTGAGCAAGGTCCGGGAGTTGGTGATGGACAGGGAGGGCTGGCATGCTGCAGTCCATGGGATCGCAAAGAATTGGACACAACTGAGTGACTGAACTGAACTGAGAGTAAATATCAATTCCCAGATCCAACATGCTTATTTCTGGCTAGAACCACTCATGATACTCGATATAAAGCCCAGTTAGGGCAACCATCCCCACACTTAATGTTCCAGTATGAACTTACATAGATGTTCTAGTGTTGAAGCTACTCATCCTAGATTCTTTGACTGAAGCAATAAAAAATTATTAACATGAGAATGTAAAAACCAGGGTAATTTCCCTACCTTCTAGAATCTAAACCTATGAGTTCTCCTATTGGGCCTCAACATAAAATTAGAATGTTACTCTTCAGTTCCACTTCCCCCATAGCAAAACTCCTATGATGGGAAACCATTAATGCCACTACACTGCACTTCAGTGCGAAGAAGAAAAGTACCAAGCATATGAGACAGTCACAGTCTAGTTTAGGGGGAAGGGAGAATTGAGACGTGGCCAAGATGGGGAAGGAAACGAATAAGGAGTGCTACTAGCCACAAACAATATATATACCCTTTTTTTTTAATTCTAAGCCTGATTTTCCAAAGTACCATCAATCTGTCAATCAATTGACAAACAATAAGCCTATACTCATGGAGGCAGAAAAATAGCTAGAAGACCATTATTTATAAAATTAAGCCTATATTTTATAAATTACCAATGGGGAGGGAAAGCAGGAAAAGTTGCAACAGTCAGGGAATAAAAGAGTTGAGAAATATTTTAATTTCCATTTTCTAAAGTCCAACACAAGCCAAGTATGTAAAGTTCAAAATTCACCTTCAGAGATGTAAAAAAAAAAAAAAAAAGATTCCAGTTGCCCCTAGTGCTTTGTGTATGACAGTGCCAAAGACCTGTCTATTAACTACTGCGTGTGTGCTCAGCTGCTTAGCTGTATCTGACTCTTTGCGACCCCATGGACTGTAGCCCGCCAGGCTCCTCTGTCTATGGGATTCTCCAGGCAAGGATACTGGGGTGGGTTGCCATTTCCTACTCCAGGGGATGTTCTCAAGCCAGGGATCAAACCCACATCTCCTGCACTGGCAGGTGGACGCTTTATCACTGAGGCACCAGGCACCCTATTACCTAATTACTTTCTGTTAAAAGCAAAGGAACAACTTGAAAAAGAGGGTGAAATAATAATTTAGAAGCAGAGTTATAAAAGTAGTTTAATTTCTAGACTTCTGGCTGCATATCATATATGATCAATAAATATTCTAGATTTACTGCTATACAATGTATATACATTTTTTAAATGTGCTTAAAATTAGGAAAATCACATTATTTCAGAAAGTAACTTCATATTCACTTCTCTCCATAATTCATTAAAAATAAAAATAAATGGTTTTTGAGAATAACCACAGACATGAGTTTGATGGATGACCATTTCTCTGCCCACCCACCATGAGCCATGAGGACAAGGAAGATATGTTTATTCATGGAGTTCTGTATTCTCATGGATAACTGATGTTGCTGGCATATGCTGTTACTTAATTACACAGAGGCAGAATAAATGCCTGATGCAAAGCCACTGCTGGAACTGTGCTCGCTTACTATAAACAGACACACACATTTTGAGGAGAGTTAAAAAGGCAGCTTAAAACTCAACATTCCAAAAACTAAGATCATGGCATCCGGTCCCATCACTTCATGGCAAATAGATGGGGAAACAGTGGAAACAGTGACAGACTTTATTTTCTTGGGCTCCAAAATCATTGCAGATGGTGACTAGAGCCATGAAATCAAAAGACACTTGCTCCTTGGAAGAAAAGCTATGATCAACCTAGACAGCATATTAAAAAGTAGACACATTACTTTACTGCGAAAGGTCCATCTAGTCAAAGGTATGGTTTTTCCAGTGGTCATGTATGGATGTGACAGCTGGACCATAAAGAAAGCTAAATGCCAAAGAATTGATGCTTTTGAACTGTGGTGTTGGAGAAGACTCTTTGAGAGTCCCTTGGACTGCAAGGAGATCCAACCAGTCAATCTTAGGGGAAATCAGTCCTGAATATTCATTGGAAGGACTGATGTTGAAGCTGAAGTTCCAATACTTTGACCACCTGATGGGAAGAACTGACTCACTGGAAAAGACCCTGCTGCTGGGAAAGACTGAAGGTGGGAGGAGAGGGGGACAACAGAGGGGGAGATGGTTGGATGGCATCACCGACTCGATGAACATGAGTTTGAGTAAGCTCCGGAAGTTGGTGATGGACAGGGAGACTTAGTGGGCTATAATCCCTAGGGTCACAAAGAGTCAGACACAATTGAATGACTGAACAGAACTGAACTACCCACATTTTAAAAAGGTTAAAATTTAAACCTATCTCATAATAAGACGAAGGAACATCTTTAGAATAATTCTGGAAAAAAAAAAAAATCCAGCTTCACTTCTTTGTTTTAGAACTAGGACTTTTGTGTTGTCCAGGGTCTCTATCCAGTGGACCTGAGGAGGAGGTGAGTGAATACTCTAGGTAGAAAACCTGTATAGACGACCTCAGAGTCAGTCAAACACAAAGAGCTTACAAACAAATCCATTAAAAAAAAAAAATCCAGCTTCACTTCTTTGTTTTAGAACTAGGACTTTTGTGTTGTCCAGGGTCTCTATCCAGTGGACCTGAGGAGGAGGTGAGTGAATACTCTAGGTAGAAAACCTGTATAGACGACCTCAGAGTCAGTCAAACACAAAGAGCTTACAAACAAATCCATTTTTCCTATTAAAAAATCCCTCAGAATAAGTAAAATGAATTCCCGCTCAAATTAAATTGCCTTGTAGTTTTGTGTGCAAGGCTTTAGACTTTATAAACACTCCTTGACTTTGGCCTGCAAGGTTTCCTCAATCAATCATGCAGGAGTCTAAAATTAAATTGAAATGATTGGATCAAGGAAAATCAAATTTTTTAACATTTAGGTTCAGTAATGTGATTATGAAGCTTTTAGTGATATTGTAATTACTTTGAAGCTTCCAGCATATGTTTCTACTGAGAGTATTCCATGGAGAAAAGCTGCATTAAGGAAACAAGTAAATACAGACCCCAATGATGTAAAAATAAATTTGCTGGAAAGCTAAAAGCTAAAGGTTGGAAAAGAGACAATGCATTCACGTAATTTATACTCTAAACATCCTGCATAACCACTTTAAAATCTTAGCTCGTTCCAGAATTAAAATAATGTAATGGCCTCCCTCTAAGGGCAAGCATTAGAGAAGCAATAAAGAGAAGCCACAGTAAAGGACAGGGTGAAAAAAAAATTATTGTCCTGTGCAAGCTCCACCTTTTTGCACAGAAAAAATGTGAGACTAAAATTTCTCTCTCAAAACTAATGAACCATTGTCTCAGAATTTGAAACGCTTCAATACATTTAGTAATTATCAAAATAAAAAACCAAAGAGTTACTACCCTTTTTATTAATGTTTTCATCCATTTCAACACTCACTGGGATTATGCTGGGTTTGGGGGCTACAAGATAAATCAGGTAAGGTAACACTGTCAAGGCAAACAGGAAGGGTGACTGGAGAAGACAAAACGAGAGACAAGACAATGGTGTGCTCTCCATTTCTTCTGACTCATACTTTCATTCACTCAGCAATTATTTATTATGTATGAAGCATACATAATATAATTGAAACATCCTCCTTTCCTCAAGAATAAGGCAGGTAAATAAACACATAACACTAAAATGCAAAGATGTAAGTCTTCAAAGTTTAACAGGAGAATGATTCTATCAAATAATCTGTAAACACAGAGTTATGGAAGGATCTGTCTAGTCTATCAAGGCATAGCTAAGCATCTGAATCACTTAAAGCTCCGACGTAGGAAGCAGTGCATTGGACTCATACCGTTTAATTTGGCTGATGTCAATTTTATTCATTTATGTTTAATTGGAATTCACTTCTCACTTTCAGCCACCGGTTCTGCTACTTCCTGCTGTCTCGGAGGAGGCCTGACTCACAACGTTCACCCGCCACTGACCAGGGCAAGCTTTAACTGTTTGCTTCCTCTGCCCAAATGGGCCNCTCATACCGTTTAATTTGGCTGATGTCAATTTTATTCATTTATGTTTAATTGGAATTCACTTCTCACTTTCAGCCACCGGTTCTGCTACTTCCTGCTGTCTCGGAGGAGGCCTGACTCACAACGTTCACCCGCCACTGACCAGGGCAAGCTTTAACTGTTTGCTTCCTCTGCCCAAATGGGCCTCACAAGTCAACACAGTGTCCACCTGTCACAGACATGCGGCTGCTGCTAAGTCGCTTCAGTCGTGTCCAACTCTGATTAAACTGGGCAGACCAGATTCGTATTGCTGTTAATTCCTGTGTCAGTCAAAAGTAAAAGAGGACAACATAACCCTGCTGCCAAAGCTTTCTAAAAATAAACCTGAATAGGCCCATACTTAGCATTAAGACCTAATGGGTCCTCATTACTTATAAAACAAAACCTGAACTTTCCAAACAGGCCCTGACCTTCCTCCCCTGATTGTTCTTCCCCCTTCTTATGCTCTATCCTTGTCCATTCCACTTCCTCTGAGCAGCACTTCCCCTCCAGACTCTGCTTCCAAGTCCCCAGGCCCGCTGGTTTGAGGTCAGCTCAAATACCACCTCTGCTCTGGAGGTCTCCCAGCTTTATCACACAAATACACGCTTCCATTATAGCTTCTGCCGTGGCTGACCATTACTTTGTCTGTGTACACAGCATCTTCAAGAAATCATGACTTGTTCACTTCGTTATAGAGACTCGGAGGTGTCTCAGGTCATAACTTAGGGTCTCAGTAAATGCTTGTTGACATGAACATTTATTTTCTTCTTTCATCCAATAAAAATGAACTCTTTTGTTTCCTTACAAATCAAATCCTGCACCTATTTAATAAATGTATTCCATACTTCCTTTAGAGTTTCTCCTAACTAACAATGCATAATGGAAGATTTTCCAAATATTTCAGCTGAAACTGCTTCATGAAACCCAAATTCCACACAGACATCTTTTTAAAAATGAACCAAATTAAGCTTGATTCTTTTCTTGCCTTTCATAACTTTACTGGGATTTATATAAAACTTCTAACTGTGTATTTCCAACCTAGCCCGATTCGTTATTATTTACAAGGGCAGGACAATGTGAAATGATTCCATGGGAGCGTTAGGTGTCTAACCTTCGTAGTGAACTGGTGAATCAGAAATCAAAACGTACATAAAAGGGTTATTTGCTCCCACTTTGCCTGATCATGTGTTGTTGCATGGAGTCATATTTCTTGTCAAAAGCATAACAAAGCTTCCCTTGCTCTACAGGATACAAATGAGCAACCTGGTACAGCAAATCACCCAGATGCAATTCACCATTTCAGTCCTGGAGTGTGGCCACATGTTCTTTTGTCACCTGGAAAAACTACCTTGAACAGTGAGTTATGTCCTTGGCCAGCTTTGTTAACTAGTCCACACATACAGACACACACACACACGCTCACACAATGCTAGATTCCCCATGTGTAACATTACTGTATGGCCACTAAATGACCCCAGAAAAGGAAAAATCAAGTAACATAGCTGTCAATTCAATGTCCTGTATCAGTCATCCTTAGTTCACAGGAAGACACTTTAAAACCAGATTTCAAATGGTGAAGGCCTTAATAGTGACTGTGGTAGGCTGGAGAGAACACCTCGGCATCTCCATATGCTAATTCCTAAAACCTGTAAGTGTGACCTTATATGGCAAAGGTGAGGTGAGGTGAAGTCGCTCAGTCGTGTCCGACTCTTTGCGACCCCGTGGACTGTAACCTACTAGGCTTCTCAGTCCATGGGATTCTCCAGGCAAGAATACGGGAGTGGGTTGCCATTTCCTTCTCCAGGGGATCTTCCCGACCCAGGGATCGAACCTGGGTCTCCCACACTGGAGGCAGAAGCTTTAACCTCTGAGCCACCAGGGAAGATCCCACTTTGCCTGATCATGTGTTGTTCCATGGAGTCATATTTCTTGTCAAAAGCATAACAAAGCTTCCCTTGCTCTACAGGATACAAATGAGCAACCTGGTACAGCAAATCACCCAGATGCAATTCACCATTTCAGTCCTGGAGTGTGGCCACATGTTCTTTTGTCACCTGGAAAAACTACCTTGAACAGTGAGTTATGTCCTTGGCCAGCTTTGTTAACTAGTCCACACATACAGACACACACACACACGCTCACACAATGCTAGATTCCCCATGTGTAACATTACTGTATGGCCACTAAATGACCCCAGAAAAGGAAAAATCAAGTAACATAGCTGTCAATTCAATGTCCTGTATCAGTCATCCTTAGTTCACAGGAAGACACTTTAAAACCAGATTTCAAATGGTGAAGGCCTTAATAGTGACTGTGGTAGGCTGGAGAGAACACCTCGGCATCTCCATATGCTAATTCCTAAAACCTGTAAGTGTGACCTTATATGGCAAAGGTGAGGTGAGGTGAAGTCGCTCAGTCGTGTCCGACTCTTTGCGACCCCGTGGACTGTAACCTACTAGGCTTCTCAGTCCATGGGATTCTCCAGGCAAGAATACGGGAGTGGGTTGCCATTTCCTTCTCCAGGGGATCTTCCCGACCCAGGGATCGAACCTGGGTCTCCCGCACTGGAGGCAGAAGCTTTAACCTCTGAGCCACCAGGGAAGGATCTTGAGATGGAAGGTTATTCTAGTGACTCCTAAATGTAACCACAGCTCTCTTATAAGAGGAAGGCACAAGGAGATCTGACTACAGTGAGAAGGCATAACCCACAGAACAGAGATGAAGGGAGGCAGCCAGGAGCCGCGGAGCCAGCAGCGTGGACAAGAGGAAGAGGACTCACCACGGAAGCTTCCAGAAGGAACGAGGCCTGCTAACACCTAGAGTTTAGCTCTTTAAAACTCATTTTGGATGTGTGACCTCCAGAAGTATAAGAGAATACATCTGTGTTGTTTTAAGCCGCCAAACTCCTGCTAACTTGTTACAGCAGCAACAGGAAGCTAATACAGTGATTGAGCCATGCCTCAATGGTATACAATACTATTGAAAAAGGCTACTGAAATTATGGTACTAGTATTTGTTTTTCTGGAAACACTACTTTTTTGACCAGAACATGAAATTACAAGAAGTACACTACCATGACTAATTTATTTGACAATTTGTCATAAAAGTATAACCAGTTCTATACATATTTTAATCAATGATACATCTATCCTGTCCTTAAGCCTAGGTTTATAACACTGCATTTTGTTCTATTTCCAAAATACTTGCATGTTTAATGCTGAAGATCTGAAAAAACACAGAAAACCATAATAAAAAAAAATAAACATCCCAGACCCAAAGGTAATAATTTTGAGGTACACATCCCAGCATTTTTACATATATAAATGACATCTATCCTGTCCTTAAGCCTAGGTTTATAACACTGCATTTTGTTCTATTTCCAAAATACTTGCATGTTTAATGCTGAAGATCTGAAAAAACACAGAAAACCATAATAAAAAAAAATAAACATCCCAGACCCAAAGGTAATAATTTTGAGGTACACATCCCAGCATTTTTACATATATAAATGGCACCTAATGCTATAGTTTTCATTTATGATAAGAAAGTTCTTACATTTATTTACAAAAAAATCTTTTTTAACTGTCAAAGAACTTGAAAATATTTATCAGTCTTAGATCATTAATGTTAATCATCCTGTTACCATCATTTGTCAAGAACAAAAAAACAATCATGTCATCCCAGAAACCAGACCTCAAGTGGCATTTCCACCTTCCTCTAACTTTACAGGCATAACTTGTATTCTACTGAGGATAAAATGATTGAATTGGGTACAGAAGTCAGAAGAGATATCTAATAAATTTATACTTGAATAACTGTGACAACCATAACTGGACTCAACAGAGAAGTTCTTTATATGTTAGACCCCCAATACAAATAACTCCAGAACTTCCCCTCAATCCCCCCCCCTCCAGAAGAGCTATAAAATGTGCTGCAGTGCGGCACAGTACCCAACAACTGCCAGTGTATAATGGCGAGGGTACAGACCCAGTGTGAAACTCCAGCATCATACACTATGAATTAGATGATTTCATGCCTTTCTTGAAATCAAGCTGATGGGGAAAAGAAAATCAATACACTTGACAAGAAACTCTGCAAGAAGTAGGCAAAAACAAATGCACACACACACACACACGGGAAATAAAAAAGAAGAAAACCCTAGAGAGGACCACAATAAAGGAAGAAATTCCCTTACCTACCACTAACTGGGCATGTCACCAGTTCCTCAATGAACAATAGTAGGAAGTAAATGTAAGACCTGCACTATATATTACTTCCTGTTTATATCATGTAACTCTGTCCACATACAATTCCCACCCAACACTATGAATTCAGGCAATCATTTAAAAACATCTTTTGATGGTGTCACACATATAACCAGACTTAGTGGATGCCAACTGACGTGTGCAGTCCACATCTGCTTGTGATCAGCATCCCGGAAAGGCAGCAACTTAGAAAAGGCTGCCCCAGTTGTGCTTAAACCTGAACCTTCCACTCCATGAGGACTCACCAGGGAGCTGGAAAGGACTTCAGGCCAGAGTTCAAGGGCAGAGAGAAGACCAAGAGAATGAATTATTATTCTTGAGACTTTATATTTCTCCAGACAAGCAAGCCTAACTCCTGCCCTGTCCTCAAGCCAGCTCAAGGTTCTTCACTCCCCAAAACTCTGACTGAAGGGAAAAAACGTAATCAGGACCATATTACCCGGAAAGCAAAGTGCAGAGATCGGGCCTATGAGTAGTTCATTTTACTGCAGACAACTCGAGAGAGAGAGAGTGTGAGTGTCCGGGGAGGAGGCACAGCAGGGCTGGTCTCTTTAGTCACACGATTCCTGACACAACCCTCAGGAACACTTGTATAACCAGCCAAGCCCTGTGGAAAGCCCAGAGGCAAGCAAGCAAAGTGCTCACCTCTTTAATTAGTCAGACAGCAGCTGCTTCTCTGAGCTCTGACGGAATCAAAGAACGTGGGGAAGAAGAAAATGAGGGGAGAGATGAGGGGGAGTACAAATGGATGATAAAAGCCAAGGTTTCCCTCAGAAACACACACTTCCCAAACCTCGTCCTCTTTCTCCACGTTATTAATACAAGGTGAATCTCGGGTGTCTCTTTCCTTTCTTCCCATGTTCTGGAAAATGAATCTACTCTGAAAAATAAGCTTAAAAAATGACTATATAGTTGCAGAGGGGTTCATCTCAGGTGATGTTATTTACACATTGAAACTTCAAAAATCATTTAATTGTAGGGGTAACTGGCACATTCATCAATTACAGGGGTAAATAAAGAACATGTTTCAACTGGAACACTAATATTAGTTTCCTAATCACTACTATTTTCCTCTCCTAATTAGATATGGGTGGGAGTTTAAGGGACAGGGAAGGTTTGTACATATTGTATATAGAGATTTTTCTCTCTCTGATGCTAAGGTCTCTAATGTTATCCTTTACAGGGAACCCTATTCAAATCTTACAGTAAGAGTCAACTCGATAAATCATCAAGAACTCATCAGTACTCTTAAAATTACTAATATCCTAAGGTGGTCTCAATACATGGGCCAAGCATATAAGTAAATAAGCCTGGAAGGTGAGCTGCAACATAAATCTATGTCTTTAATATCACAAAACTTAAGAGAGAAGCCATTCAGATTACTACAAAGAAGCATTTAAAATGAGCTCATTAAATTCAAATTAAAACAGAAACACTATATAAGCAATGGGCCACAATTAACAGCTTAAGAAACAGCAGGTAAGAAACAATTTCCATTGATCAAAAAAATAAAAACTAACAGCATAAAGTATTCTGCACTGAAATGGTTTTCATGAATATGAAACACTATCAAGTAAGAACTTTTTTTTCTGAATTTTCAAAGAGGTTTGGAGGTAGAAATGGATTTGCATATCTTAAATACAAAGTGCTTTCACTGAATCATTTTCAAGCAATGAAGCTGGGAGGTTTCAAAAAAAAAAAAACGCAGACTTCAAAAAACCCTTAGAAATAGTTCCAAAGTTGAAAAGGGCACAGAGTCACCATTTTGGAGTCTTTGGAACCAAAGAAGACTTGTACATAATTACAAGAAATCTATGCAAAAATGGAGAACTTCCTTCGTGACACAATTGTACATCATCATCAACAGCTTTCAGCCTACTTTGGGGACTGAGATGTAGGGTTGCTGCTCATCTAAAATTATTGACATGGCAGGCTTCCCTTGTAGCTCAATTGGTAAAGAATCTGCCTGCAGTGCAGGAGACCCGGGTTCGATCCCTGGGTTGGGAAGATCCTCTGGAGAAGGAAATGGCAACCCACTCCAGTATCCTTGCTGGGAAAATCTCATGGACAGAGGAACCTGGTGGATTGTAGTCCATGGGGTCGCAAAGAGTCGGGCTCGACTGAGCGACTAACACACAGAGCAAGAGACAATGCACAGTATATTTAACTGAAATGTAAATTCTGAGGCTTTAAAATTCACCACATACNTGGGAAAATCTCATGGACAGAGGAACCTGGTGGATTGTAGTCCATGGGGTCGCAAAGAGTCGGGCTCGACTGAGCGACTAACACACAGAGCAAGAGACAATGCACAGTATATTTAACTGAAATGTAAATTCTGAGGCTTTAAAATTCACCACATACAAGCTTTAAAACTAATATGCAGACTTGTGGCCAAACAGTACAATTAGACCGTACATTCATGATGGCTTTTTCCCTGCTTTTTTTTGTTAACTCATGTATCCCTGGCACCCAGAACAGTACTGGCCACACAGTAGATACTCAGTTACTGAATCTGCTTTCATGGAAATAAAGCACGATAAAGTGAGAAGTGAAGGGGTTTTCTTCTTAAATTCATTTGAAAAATTAAAATACATTGTTTCTCATTTATCAGAAAGGCAAAAATATTTTACGCTCCACGGGGGGAATGTGGATACACACAAATGCTGTTGGTGGGGGCAGGGACAAAGGGACAGTTGTGTGCTTCGAGCATTGTTTAAAGGCAGTAAGTTTAGGGTGGGGACGGGGCAGGAGAGGGCAAACCCAGCAGGTGCTTTGCTGTGGAAGGCTGGGTCAGTTCTGGGGAGGATGTCTTTCTGTAATTTCTTCAGCTCACAAGAGTAGGATAGCTCTTTGCTGCCTTGCTATGGTGGACAGAAGTGTAAAACATGGTGATTTCTTTTAAACAATTTGGAAATACCTAGCAAAATTAAAAAGCTATGAATCTTTCTTTTTAAAATATGTATTTATTTATTTGGCTGTTCTGGGTTTCAGTGTGGCACGTGGGATCCTTGGTCTTCACTGAGGCATGCCGCATGTGAGATTTACTTCCTTGATCAGGGATGGAACCCAGGCCCCCTGCACTGGGAATGCAGAGTCTTAGCCACTGGACCACCAGGGAAGTCCCTCTACAAACCTTTTAACTAGAAAATCCACTCAAAGCAGGCACATACTCCTGTACTGGGTGTACATGAGTACATCTGATTCTACTGAAATACCTAAATTTAGTTCAGTACAGCATACATATAGGATACCACAAATGTCACTATTAAAACTCAGTTTTAAATACAAACACTGTTCATTTTAATAGGGTGAAAAATAATTTTAAGAGAAATGCCAAAATTTATATTTTTTTCTTAGTTGAATTTTCTTAAGCTTTTTATTCTGGTTTATATTATCTTAAAGTCCTCTCCATATTTCTCAAAAAATAATAATTTTTCACCTACTTAAGTTGTTTCTGTAGCTGAGTCAGGGCATTTAACATATTAATCATAATCTAACTAGGACATGTAGTACTTTTGAAACAGTCTCTGTGACAAGAAAGAATCTTGAGTTTTGAGAAGGTAAAGGAAGATAATTTTATTGGTAGTGAGGAAATCAATTGCGTGGGGGTCCCCCACGGACCCCCATTTCCTCCTCCAGAGATTCTTCCTGACCCGGGGATGGCACCTGCATCTCTCATGTCTCCCGCATTGGCAGGCAGGTTGCATACCACTGGCGCCACCTGAGTAGCACACATGTCTTTAAACAAAAAATAAAATCATCCCCATATATATATTAGTGTATATGTTTAATCTTCCGTATATCACTGGATATAGACTATAATGCCTTTCCTGGCTCCAAAGTTTAATCAAAAATGGGAAACTCATCACTCCAAGACCTTCCTTCAATTGCTACCACTTTCACTTACCTTTGGCATTATTCAACATTACCAAGTCCAAAATTGGCAATTAAGATTGTTATTACAATATACCCACTGACAGAATTAGGCAATGCAACTCATTGGAAGAAAAGTTATGTCCAACCTAGATAGCATTTTCAAAAGCAGAGACATTACTTTGCCGACTAAGGTCCGTCTAGTCAAGGCTATGGTTTTTCCTGTGGTCATGTATGGATGTGAGAGTTGGACTGTGAAGAAGGCNATATACCCACTTACAAAATTAGGCAATGCAACTAGTTGAGTAGCTGTACAGAATAATTTATTGTACATTATCCACATGGTTTTAACACGTGAAGTATTTTTCTCAGAGTACATGGATTTAATTATTTATGTTATGCTTATTTGCACCGTGTAAAACAATAGCTGGAGTATGAGAAACAACACTTTTAGAACACCACCTTATATTCTCCATGACACTACCAGTGATTAAGAAATGTCTAATCATCAGATCTAAAGATAATACTCTTCCTTCCTGTGTCCCTAAATCCCAAACTAAACTGCCTAAACATAGTTCATTCTAACAACATTATTTATGTAATCGTCTGTTAGAGAACAATTCAGAATTAACTGATGACTTTGAGATGTTAAATTCTTGCCTTTACATAGCTTTGCGTGCGTGCGTGCTAGGTTGCTTCAGTCCTATCTGACTCTTTGCGACCCCACGGACTGTAGCGCTCCAGGCTCCTCTGTCCATGGGATTCTCCAGGCAGGAATACTGGAGTGGATTGCCCTGCTATCCTCCAGGGGATCTTCCTGACCCAGGGTTTGAATCCAAGTCTCCTGTGGATCCTGCATTGCAGGTGGATTCTTTACCACTGAGCCACCAGGGAAGCCCTAAAGTCCATGGAAATGAGACACCCTATATAGCTTGACTGTAAATTTATTTCTTTTAGAATTATCCATGTATCAGATTATGTTGAATTAAAATAAAATCTGTACAACTGTCTTCAAGACAAGGTGTAGACTATTTTTCCCTGTAAAATATGGACAGCATGAATTTTGGAAATTTTCACATTTTTCTGATTCAGTTTAGATTTGCGTTAGAAAATTAATCTCGTGTAACTGTCACCAGTTGAATTAAAATAAAATCTGTACAACTGTCTTCAAGACAAGGTGTAGACTATTTTTCCCTGTAAAATATGGACAGCATGAATTTTGGAAATTTTCACATTTTTCTGATTCAGTTTAGATTTGCGTTAGAAAATTAATCTCGTGTAACTGTCACCTAAAAAAGGTCAAAATATTGACAAAAACTTATATATTTTTCTTAATTAGATAACCCATTCATCAGAAACCACATCATGTTAGAAAAGTAGGAAAAATTGGACAACATCCTTAGGTTTTACATTGTTGCAAACAGTGTCAGTTAGCTGGCATATTCCTCCTAGTGTTGGATAGAACGTTTCAGATTTTAACAGTCTAATAAATAACTGATGTAAGAAGAGTTTATCAGTATGTAGAAACTTACATACTTTTTAAAAATCACCTTCCATCTTCTTGGATAAACTACAGTTGACTTCACATGCACCTGAGGCAATCAAAAGTGCTTTAAGCGGCATCCAGTCAAGAATAACTCGTCCCCCCCAAAAAACTCACCAAACCAATTAACACACAGTCTAGAGGAAATCTGTCATAATAAACTCCCCAAGGAGCAATGTTTTGTAATCACACCGTATATTTCCACTAATTTTCAGAGATAAACCTTTAATTTTTGGTTTAACAATCCTGGAAAAGGGGGACTTTTCCAGTCTTCTTTACTACAGTGATTACAAGCAATTCTAACAGCCACTTCCAAAGCTTTATTCACAAAAATGCAGCTAGGTCATTCTGTGTATATATATTTATATATATATATATATTTTTTTTAAAGGTTGTTGCGTAATGAATCGTAAATTCTCATTATGCTGGAAGTTTTAATCCTTGCTATCATTCACTATTAATTATTCTTTCATCTCAGACCTCCAAAGAGATTATCTAGAAGACAAAAATCCAAGAGTGTAAGTTCAAATCCACCTGCGGGAATTTCTTTTGACCTCAAGCACCATCAGCAGGCACCGGTCTATC
>SJYT01069660.1:19365-43238 GCA_006410635.1 Cephalophus harveyi
GGGGGGTCCCCGCCGGGCGGGGCGGCGCAGAGACGCTGTACCTGGCAGGTACCCACGTACCTATCATGGCCACTGGGCAGGCGGCCGCGGCCCGCCAGGCGAGCAGGGTCCCACTCGCACCCGGGAGCCCGCCTGCGCCTCACACGAGCGGCGCTCCGGGGTTAAACCGTCCGGGACGCCCCTCCCCCGCCTCCTCCCGGCGCCCGGCCCTCGGAACGCGCACGCGCGAACGGCGTGCCACCCGCGGCCTTCTGGGAGTCGTAGTTTTCACTCGTTAAGTACCGCCTCGGGTCGGTCGCCGCCCGCCGCCCGCCCTTCCGGCCTGAGGCCCAGGAAACGTGTACATCACCGGGAGGCGGGGCCATCCGGCCTCAGTGTTGACGCGTCGCTTAGCAACCGGGAGGGTTACCTTTGGAAGCTTGTGGCAGCTTTGGCCTCGGCCCTGCCCTCTTCCCGCCCCTCCCCTCCCCTCAACTCCCAGCACCTAGGAGCTGCCAAACATCTGGATCGACCACTGCTACGAAGGGGTCGAATTTCTACTATTAACGCGCCTTTTTCCATTTTTTTCCCCCGACCTCCTTCTCACATCCATAAATCTCACTGACTCTTTTACTACACGTTGTATGAGAACAAGACATTTTCTAGGAAGATGGTGGCAGAAAAAGAGACCCTGAGCTTAAACAAATGCCCAGCCAAGCTGCCGACGAGGACCAAGCTCCTGGCACAGCCGCCGCTCCCGGTGCACCAGCCTCACTCCCTGGTTTCTGAGGGCTTCACAGTCAAAGCCATGATGAAAAACTCAGTCGTAAGTGATCTTCCCGAATCGAATGCACTCGCTCCCAGTCAGGGGACCCCAGGTTGCAGAGGTTGGCTGGCCCTAGGATGGATTCTGAGCCCATGTCCTGGGTGGTCTTCGCCCAAAATGACAATTTATTCGGCCAGTGGCAGACGGTGCCCAACAGAGTGTGGAGATCCAGGCTGGGATGTTAAGAAGGGGTCTCGGGCAACTGATGTACTGTGCCCGTTTCTAAGCACCTTCCTAATAACTCAGGGTTTCTAGACCACCTGAATTTATCCTTCAGCTATATACACAAAGAAAGATCCCCTTTACTTATTGATTCCTAACTAGCCCCACTAAGAAAAGCGCCTTAATAGAAGGAGAGGGCTTAGAAATCATGAACTCCCTTGCAAAATTTAACATTTCTGATGATGTACAGCTGGGAACCCAAACTCATTAACAGTAAGAAATTTTATCAATTCAACAATATTCTAGCATTTTTTCTAACAAGATTCTCATGAAAAGGCATGTTAGAGTACTGAGAAGCAACTTAATAAGAAGTCTGTTTCCAAATAGACCTTTTAAACTTTTAATTTGAAAATTTCCAAGATTTGATGCAAGTACTTCTGACTATTAATACAATTCATATTTCATTTCTATTGTTTTGTGGTAGTAAAAATCCATTATTCTCAATACTATTGGGGGGAAAAGCTTAAACTGCACATGGCAGGTTTCAGTATATGCATGACAGTTTTTTAAAAAAAGCTTTAAATGTGTGCTACACCAGGTTTTACTACTGACTAAGCACCTGGCTGAGAATGATATATTCAATAATAAATGCAGCTTTCAAATTTGTGTAATTTACACTCTGGGAGGATCTGACTTATTATGTAGCAACTCATATGTTGAATGAATAGCATTGCTTTCCAGTGTCACATTATTTGTTTCACATAAATGTTGCAAACTTAATACATTTTTCCTAAACTACATCCTTAAAATACGCAAATGAAATAGATCACCTTTAGACCCACAGGCCAGATTTCCACGTTGCTACACAAAATGAAATTCTTATTATTGGAATGTGTGTCAGTTGCATTGCAATAGTTATTCCCAGAAATGGACTAAAACTTTCTGCTTGTTGTAACTGTGGTCCTTTTGTGAGTATATCTTGTAAATAGGTGATCATGGGAGCCAAGATGATTAGTTTATCAGCAACACAGAATGAATAACATTCAAGCTAATTATTTCTTTTTTTCCGTCTACTCAGTATATATAATTTTAATGATCTTCCCAATGTTATGTTTCTTCAAAGACATGTACGAAATTGGCCAGATTCTTTTTTTTAGAAAAAGTATATATATAATTGTGTTTATTTTTTAGAAACATAGCCTTTCACCTAAAGTCATAATTCTGGAAAATCAAATATTTCAGTATTGTCAAATGTAACAAGACTCAAACAACAACACAAAAAACTGCTTATGAAGCACCCTTAATTATAAATAACTTATTTGAGGTACATTATCTTCTTGTCTCCATATACTTAAGGAAAATCCCTTAGTGTAATAATAATGTCTCCTCGGGGATCTTCTAAAGAGGATGCGTCATTCTTCCACTTCATTTAGTGGGAATTGTAATTGTTAGATGAAAATATTGTCCATCCATTCATTCAATCAATGATAATTTTGTTTCTAAACCTAAGATCTTACAAAGCACAGTTCTGGGGATTTGTGATCAGCAAAACAAAGCCCAGTCCTTAAAACTCCAAGGAAAGCCACCACCAGCAACAATGGACAGATCTTGACAAAAGAAAAACATTTTATATATCCTAACTTCAGTGGTACAAGAAATAAAACCTTTCCTCTTCATATCCGATATTTACATTTCAACATTTCTGTCCTCAGCAGTATAGGCCTTTTTGCATTATATAGTCAGTTGGGATTTCCCAGGCAAGGATGCTAGAGTTAATTGCCCTTTCCCAGGCCAGGGAATCTTCCCAACCCAGCGACTGAACCTGCGTCTCCTGCATTGGCAGGTGGATTCTTTACCACTGAGTCACCTGGGAAGCATATAGTAAAAGCACCCTTCTTTCTTAAGGTTTATTTCTGTTCAGAAAATAACACGCTGATCCATAACTTTTCGTGACTGCAACTCCTTGTTCCACAAGCCAACCCACAAATCACTTTTCTGGTGTTAGGACTTGACATCAGTTCCCTCTTTCCAGCACTCACTAATTAAATGAGTCTTCACTCCAGAGCACTTCTACAAAAATTTACAGAACTCTATCCTAAGGCGGTATATGCAGACTCCCAGTGTTTTTTGAGGGTGCTTCAGCAAACAAGCTTGATCATAGACAGATATGATCATGTGGTCTGTGCAAGCCCAAATGCTTAAACAGTTGTAATCTATATATGTGAATGCAGAGTTATTTACAAAACAATAATGAATGTGAATGGATAATTTAAATGGCATGAAACATGTAAAGCACATAAAACTGCGTGGCACAGTCAGTGATCATTTGTTCGCTAAGGACTGAAGGGATGTGTGTGTAGATGTGTAGGAAGAAGGGTGTTAGAACAAAGGAAACACATAAGCAAAATCATGACAGTGAAGAGTTGCAGTTTAATTTGGTGGAAGCAAATAAGGATAGTGGGAGATGAAATTAAATCCATAGAATAGGGTTAGATCACAGAATGCCATTTTAAATTAGCTTCTTATTAACGTTATACATGTCTGTTGTGAAGTGTTTAAGTGACTTGGCTTAGTAAAGGAGGCTTCCCTGGTGGTTCAGTCTGTGAAGAGTCTGCCTGCAATGCAGGAGTCCTGGGTTTGGAAGATGCCCTGGAGAAGGAAATGGCAACCCACTCCAGTATTTTGGCCTGGGAAATCCCACGGACAGAGGAGCCTGGCAGGCTACAATACATTGGGGTCTCAAGAGTAAAGATTTCTCCTATTTAAGATAATGGGGATATTTTTTACTTTTTTTTCACTAGTCCTCTTATAATTTCAATGTTTTATTTTAAAGCTTTGCTTCATCTTAATTCATTTTGGTTTAAGAGGCAAGGTATAAATTTATTTTATTTTTGCAAATTGGTCAGCAGTTGTTACATTAACTTTCGCTTGTAGTTAAACTGAATTATATATATATATAAATCTTCCTATTTAATTTGAATGATCTATCACTGCTATATGTATATTAATCGTAGTGGCTTTGGGTATGCTGTAATATGTAATAGGGCTAGACATCTCTATTATATTTTGCTTTCCTAGCAATCCTATGAGGAGGCAGAGAAGACCTTTTTTCTTTCCACTTAGCATATAAATCTAACAATTTAACTTTCTTTTGTTGTGAGTCATCTATTCAATGGCAGAGCAAAGAATGAATGCTGTATTACTAGATTTTTCTAACTCAGGTCAGTCCTCTCTTGATCACTTTTTTATTGACTTTGGTAGATGCATAACATGCAAATGGAAAATGCACACACATCACTTGATAAATATTAAACTAAACATCCTGGTGTAGCCAGAACCCAGATCAAGAAACCTTACCAACACCACAGCACCCCTTCAGGACCTTTCTAGTAGCTTAGCTGCCCAAATGCATCCCAAGTTAATCTTATCCCAACTGCTATCAACAGATCTGTGCATATATTCAAGGAATCATACAGTGTGTAGTTGTTTTATGTCTGGGATCACTGTTGTGAAATTCACCCACATTACTGCATATGATCATAGATCCTTCATATTCATTTCTTTATATTATTTTCATGGGAGAATATAACATAATTTATGGATCCATTCATTTGTTGATGAATATTTCTGTGACTTCTAGGTTAAGACTTTTACAAATAGTTCTGCTAGGAAAATTCTAGTATTTTTTAATTGAAGTATAGTTGATGTACCATTTTATATAAGTTTCAGATGTACAACACAGTGATTCACAATTTTTAAAGATTATACTGGCGTGCTACAGTCCATGGGGTCTCAAGAGTCGAACATAACAACTGAACAACAGCATGCTTCCTTTATAACTGTTGTAAAATATTGGCTATATTCCCTGCACTGTATAGTAAGCCCGTGTAGTTTACTTACTTTATACATAGTAGCTGTGACTCTCAGTCTCCTACCTCTATCTTGCTCATTCTCCCCTTCCTTCTCCCCACTGGTAATGACTGGTTTGTTCCCCATATCTGTGAGTCAATTTCTTTTATTTATTCACTAGCTTGTTTTATATCTTATAGTCCATGTGTAACAGACAATATTCCCTATGATAACAGACAGTATTTGTCTTTCTCTGTCTGGCTTATTTTGCTAAGCATAATATGTTCCTGATCCATCCATGCTGTTTCAAGTGGCAAAATTTCATCCTTTTTTTATGGCTGAGTAATAGTCTATTGTGGGCTTTTCTTTCAGAATTTTCCACAGTTTATTGTGATCCACACAGTCAAAGGCTTTGGCATAGTCAATAAAGCAGAAGTAGAGATGAACAGGGAAGCCTGGCGTGCTGCGATTCATGGGGTCGCAAAGAGTCGGACCCGACTGAGCGACTGAACTGAACTGAACTGAACTGTGGGCTTTTCTGGTGGCTCGGTGGTAAAGAGTCTGCCTGCCAGTGCAGGAAAAGCAGGTTCAGTCCCTGGGCTGGGACAATCCCCTGGGGAAGGAACTGGCAACCTACTCCGGTTTTGTCACCTGGAGACTTCCATGGACAGAGGAGCCTGGTGGGCTCTATAGTTCATGAAGTTGCAAGACTCACACATGACTAAACAAAATAGCAATCTCTTGTATATATTACTGCATTTTTAAAAATCCATTCATCTACTGATGGACAGTTAGGTTGCTTCCATGTCTTGATAACTGTAAATAATGCAGCTATGGACATTGGGGTTCACTCACTAAGTCATGTCCAACTCTTTGAGACCACATGGACTGCAACACACCAGTTCTGGAACTCTCTTGATTTTTCCATGATCCAGCGGATGTTGGCAGTTTGATCTCTGGTTCCTCTGCCTTTTCTAAAACCAGCTTGAACATCTGGAAGTTCACGGTTCACATATTACTGAAGCCTGGCTTGGAGAATTTTGAGCATTACTTTGCTAGCGTGTGAGATGAGTGCAATTGTGTGGTAGTTTGAGCATTCTTTGGCATTGCCTTTCTTTGGGATTGGAATCTCAAGAGTCTTCTCCAACACCACAATTCAAAAGCATAAGTTCTTCAGCACTCAGCCTTCTTTATGGTCTAACTCTCACATCCATACATGACTACTGGAGAAACTATAGCTTTGACTAGATGGATATTTGTCAGCAAGGTGATGTCTCTGCTTCTTAATACGCTGCCTAGGTTTGTCATAGCTTTTCTTCCAAGGAGCAAGCATCTTTTAATTTCATGGCTGCAGTCACTATACACTGTGAGTTAGTGTTTTTATTTCCTTCAGATATATCCCAGGGATGGGATTGCTGGATCATATGGTATTTTGAGATTTAACTTTTTGATGAATCTCTGCATGGTTTTCCAGAGGGGCTGCACCAATTTACATTCTCAGCAACAGCATACAAGTTTTCCTTTTCTCCACTTCCTCATCAGCACTAATTATTTATGGTTTTTCAGATGATAACCAGTCTGACAGGCATAAGATGATATCTCATTGTGGTTTTGATTTGCATTTTTATGATTAACAATGTTGAGCATCTTTTCATGTCCCTTTTCAACATCCGTATGCATGTCTTCTTCAGAAAAATGTCTATTCAGTTCTGCCCATTTTTTAATTGGGTAAATTTGCTAAAACATAATGCTAAGTCTATGTCAAATGTTACATTTTCTACATTTTCTTCTAGAATTTTATGGTTTCTAGTCTTATATTTAGGTCTTTAAGCCATTTTAAATTAATATTTATATATGTGGAAGAAAATATGCTAATTTCTTTTTTTTTTTACATGTAACTGTCCCGTTTTCCAAGCACCACTTATTGAGGAGACTGTCTTTTCTGCATTGTACATCTTGCCTTCTTTGTGGTAGATTAATTGACCATAATTGTATAGGTTTTTTTCTGGGTACTCTATTTTTTTCCATGTATCTATGTGTTTTTGTTTTTACCAGTATCGTACTGTTTTAATTATTGTAGCTTTGTAGTATAGTATGAAATCAGAGAGCACAATACCTCCAGCTCTGTTCTTCTTTCTAGTACAGATTTTTGGAGAGTATATATATGAATGTTTAGGTTACTGCATCTTAGCATATGAATATGTTTGCATTAGTAACTATATTAAAACCATTTTCTAAATTGATTTTTCAAATTTAAACTCCTAGCCAGCTCTGTATAAGAGTACCATTTGCTCTATAATATCATCAATAATTGCTGTTTTCTTTATTTTGCATTTTAGGTATTCTAGAGGGTAGGTAATGTTACTGTGATTTAATATTCATTTTTACTCTGACTAATGGAGTTTAAAACTTTTTAATTATTTATTGGCTATTTGATTCCCTTTTGTGAAATGCCTTTCTATACTTTTGCCTGTTTTTCTTTTGGCTTTATTTGGTGTATTTATTTGTAATGGTTCTTATTCTTCATATTTTATTCTAAAGGATATAATAATGTCTGGAGGAGGACATGGCAATCCAAATGATATAAAGTAGTTGTCAAATACATATATTTTAAGTATAGTTTCCCCATTGGTGAGTTTCCTTTTCATTCTCTTACTGGTGACTTTCACCCTTCTATTTTTAAAATATACATTTTTGAGAAAAAAAATGATCATTAACAGCTTTCTTATGTATTTATTTATAGTGTTTTCCTCAATCAGTTTCAATAGCTTTATAATGAGATACAGATACATTGAGACAAAAGCCTTTGAAAGTAAATTGGAGTGATTAGAAACAAAATAGATGAAACAATGGAATAAAATGTAATTAAAGTAGAAATCTTGAACTTAAGAAAAGAGGGATCAATTTTTTCATTCATAAGGGTCAGTATATTTATTGATTGATGGTCAAATTTCCTTCTGAGCTTCTTGGCATCTGTTGCTGAGAGGGGAACCTTATACACTTCTCGTTATCACAAAAGAAGTAGCCTGTCAATCCCTGTAGGGCATTCTGCCTTTCTCTACACCGACTTCTCAGGGAAATTGACCCGGTAGCATTTTAAATACGTGCAACACACCATACCTACATTTTTTATTTCTTACATGAAATACACTGGTCAGTGTCATACACAGACGAGTTCAGTAAGAGCCAGGTAGGTGACGTTAAAATCTATCTTGAGGAACTGGGTTTTGCATGAGATCAAATTCACATGGTTCATGTGTGTAGACTTTTGGTGATCTGATTTGACCCGAGAACAGAACTCACAGTGCCTTCTGGAGAGTGTAGACTTTATTTTAGTTCTGGTTGTTCTCAGTTCATTTTATGACAGGAGCAAGACAGCTGCTGATTTTGTAAAGTGTCAGAGAGGAAGCGTGTGATGCTATGAGACCTCAAGAGCCAAATGGCCCGAAAGAGGCTAGGTCTGGAAAGGCTTCTCAAAGAGGATATTGTTTGGTGAGCTATAAAAGGTGAGGGGGACTGAGGGGAAGAGCTAGGGGCAGTCGGAAAAGGCTGAGACCAGTCAGACCCGGCTTCCTGCCCACTCAAGTGTTCAGTCTTCATTTTATGCTTTCTTTTCCCCAAAGAATTATGTCATAAATTCTATTCATTATGTATATATCTAAAATTCTTTAAATTGTTTATGTTTTATAGACTATATAAGCAAAGTATATATGAATTTATGAAAGTATATGTAATACACGTATGTCTATAGAGCTTACATATTTAGTTTATATCATATAATTATAATACTTTACATGAAATTGTGGAATTGAAGATTCTTTTTAACTTGCTAATATTTTACATGTCATCGCAAACTCCTCTTGAGCATTTCAAAGACTTCATAAAATGCTGTTCTCTGAATGTGCCATCATTTCTTTAGTCGTTCACTCAGGTTGCTTTCTGTTTTTTGCTGCTATACATAATGACAAAATTAATATTTCTAAACATTTTTTCCCCATACTTTTAAATATCTCTTTGAAATATAAGTTCTGAAGTAGAATTACTGAATCAGAGTTCTCTGGAATCTGCAGACTCTGATGATGGGTTGATGTAAACCCCTCGAGCAAGGCTTGACTGCATCTGTGCTGCTCTTTATAGCCCAGGGAAAGGCCTGGGGCTTTTAAGTACACCAGCCCTGCCTGCCTTCCACCTTCCCTACCTGCAGTTTGTTGAGGGGAAGCAATCTCTCGGTACCTCTGATACTCATTCATAATACGTGTTATAAATGGATTGGAAACATCTAAGGCTGTGGTTCACAGATTGCAAATTGTAATTACATGTGTGTGTGTGTGTGTGCGTGCGTGTGTGTGTGTGTGCTGAGTCATGTCCAATGCTTGTAACCCCATGGACTGTACCCCCCAGGCTCCTCTGTCCATAGGATTCTCCAAGCAAGAATACTGGAGTGGACTGCCATTCCCTTCTCCAGGGGATCTTCCCTACCCTGGGATCAAACCCTTGCTTCTGTATTAGGAGGATTCTTTATTACTGAGCCACTTGCACGCCTGTAGTCACCTGATTTCTGGGTCCACCCTCCACATTTTCAATTTAACTGTTCTAATTGTTTCAGGCATTGTTTTATTGTTTAGTAGAGGTTCAGAGGGCTTTCCTCGTATCTCAGCTGGTAAAGAATCTGCCAGCAATGCAGGAGAACCCAGTTTGACTCTTGGGTCAGGAAGATCCCCTGGAGAAGGGATAGGCTACCCACTCCAGTATTCTTGGGCTTCCCTTGTGGCTCAGCTGGTAAAGAATCCGCCTGCAATGTGGCAGACCTGGGTTCGATCCCTGGGTTGGGAAGATCCCCTGGAGAAGGATATGGCAATCCACTCCAGTATTCTTGCCTGGTGACTCCCCATGAAGAGAGGAGCCGCGGTGGGCTACAGACTGCAGGGTCACAAAGAGTCAGACACAACTGAGCAGCTAAGCCCAGCACAGCACGGAGGTGCAGAACTTACAGGGACCTAGTATTATACTATTCAGTTTTTCCAGACATTTATTAAGCAGTGTTATTCCCTGCTGATATGTTGTATAATTATACATAATACTCAGATATTTCAGAGAGAATTCTAACCAATTTAACTATTTAAAGTATTGTATCTCAGTGATATGTTTAGAAACTGGTGAAGCCAGTCTCTCCTAATGGTGCCAATCTGAGGGGCATGAAATTCTATCTTGTTCTGATTTAATTTTGCATTTCCTTGATGATATATTTTCTCTTCATTGTTCATCTTTTTTCTTTTTTCCCTCAGTGATGTGCCTGTTTCTAGCCTTGCTCCTTTTTCCTATTGGGTTGTCTGTCCTTTTCTTTCTTACTGATATATAGATGTTCTTTATATAATCTAAATATGGACCCAGCTTATTAGCTCCTAGTCTGTGACTTGTCATTATACTTTTTTTTTTGCATTTTTTCGATGAACAGAAATTGTAAATTTAAAGTATTTATATTTATCAGTTTCTCCCATTATTATTTGTATATTTTGTGCCTAATTTCAGAAGTATTTTTGATCCTGATATATTGGTTTTTTGCACATTTTATTCATAAAATGTTTACATACAGATTATAATTGTGTCACTAGATCATTTTTTGAGATGACAAGTAAGACTTTAATTTGATCTGTTCCATATGGAGAGAGACACCCATCCAGTACCTTCTATAAGCAGCACCTGGCAACTCTCTGGTCTGTCCTATTTATCCATTACTAAGCCAGCATCCCACTCACGTTGTCTTAATCATTGTAGCTTCATAAATATTGATATTTAGTGAGGTGAGTTCTCCAAATTGCTTTCATTCTCTTTCGCATTCTTGGTCTCTTAACATCTATAATAATTTTAGAGTAGGTTGTCAAGTTTTGTGAAAATCATTTTCGTAATGCTGTGAATCAGCCATTAAACGTACATGTGTCCTTTCCCTTTTGAACTTCCTCCCAACCCCCACCCCATCCCAACCCTCTCTACGGTCACAGAGTGCTGTGCTGAGCTCCCTGTATCACGCAGCAGCTTCCCAGCAGCTATCTGTTTGACATATGATGATAATGTATGCGTTTCAGTGCTACTCTCTCACTTCTTCCCACCCTCTCCTTCCCCCGCTGTGTCCAAAGTCTGCTCTCTGTGTCTGTGTCTCTATCTGTGCCCTACAAATACGTCCATCGGTACCATTACAGGCCAGTATCAATGATGAACATAGATGCAAAAACCCTGAAGAAAATACCAGCAAGCAGAATCCAGCAACATTAAAAGGATCATTATGACGAAGTGGGGTTTATCCCGGAGCTGTTAGGATTCTTTAATGTATGCAAATAAATCTGTGCGATATGACAGATGAGTAAATTGAAAGAGAAAAACTGGGGGATTTTGCTTAAATTATGTTGAATGCACAGTATAATTTGGGGACAATCATAGTCCATTCTTAATTTGCTAAGGGTTTTGAAAAAATTGTGAGTAGTATTGAATTTTATCAAAGATACTTTCTGCATTTATTGAGATGATCATAAGATTTTTCTTGTTAAGTCTATGACTGTTAATGTAACATTAATATCACAGTGGAAACAGTGTCAGACTTTATTTTTGGGGCTCCAAAATCACTGCAGATGGTGACTGCAGCCATGAAATTAAAAGACACTTACTCCTTGGAAGAAAAGTTATGACCAACCTAGATAGTATATTCAAAAGCAGAGACATTACTTTGCCTACTAAGGTCCGTCTAGTCAAGGCTATGGTTTTTCCTGTGGTCATGTATGGATGTGAGAGTTGGACTGTGAAGAAGGCTGAGCACCGAAGAATTGATGCTTTTGAAGTGTGGTGTTGGAGAAGACTCTTGAGAGTCCCTTGGACTGCAAGGAGATCCAACCAGTCCATTCTGAAGGCGATCAGCCCTGGGATTTCTTTGGAAGAAATGATGCTAAAGCTGAAACTCCAGTACTTTGGCCACCTCATGCGAAGAGTTGACTCATTGGAAAAGACTGATGCTGGGAGGGATTGGGGGCAGGAGGAGAAGGGGACGATCGAGGATGAGATGGCTGGATGGCATCATGGACTCGATGGACGTGAGTCTGAGTGAACTCCGGGAGATGGTGATGGACAGGGAGGCCTGGCATGCTGCGATTCATGGGGTCGCAAAGAGTCGGACACGACTGAGCGACTGAACTGAACTGAATATCATCTGACATTCTAATATTAAATCATTCTTATATTTTTGTAAATTATATAATTATGAAGTGTTCAGCTTAAAAAACAAGTATAAACTATTGACATCTCTTTCATTTATCAGGAAGCAAAAGAAACCTTCCCCATAACCCATAACAAGTTTCTTATATTTTATTATCCAAAACTAGGTATTAATGCCTTGGTAGTGTCTTAACTCAGTCTGACATAACAAAAATATCACAGACTGGGGGGACTTTAAGAACAGACATTTACTTCACATAGTTCTGGAGGGTGGGAAGTCCAAGAGCAAGGTGCTGGCCATTTCAGTTCTTGGTGAGAGCTTCCTCCTGGCTTGCAGATGGTCCTCTCTGTGCATGCAGAGAGAGACTCTCCAATACTCTTATTAACTTGCTAATTCCACCCTAGAGTCCCCACTCTCATGATGTAATCTAACCCTAATTACCTCTTAAAGGCCTCATTTCCAAACACTATCACCTTAGGGGTTAGGCCTTCAACATATGAATTTTGAGATATACCGATACTCAGTCACTGACAAGTGGGGAGATGGGACTGCTAAATTTCCCTGATTGTTTGGGACTGGAGGAGGGGCTTTCTTCCTGGAGTTCTTGGCTGCTAGAACAAATGATGTTTCTAGAAACTAAAGTAAAACTTTCCTTTAGGAAGAAAATTAATTACGTGAACTACACTTTCATTCTGCAAAAAATAATTTATTGGATTTCAGTATGTTTTTCTTTTAATAGTGTGGGTTTGAGAAATTATTTTCATTACACAAATGAAAAATTATGTAGAGTTTTAAGAAAATATCTAAAAGAGAAAAAAGATAGTAAATATCAAAGCCCTTTTACTAGTGTTAATCACTCTTGAATTATTCCCAAAAAGCATCACTACATTCTTTTGAATAAAACTGTAGTCATCATATCATACAGATATTGTTAATATCTGCATTATATCCTTATTTGCTAATTTATGCCTTCGTTTTCTTTGTTTAGGTTTTCTTATGGTTCATTATGCTCTTTGTTTCTCTCTTCATATACTGTCTTCTGAATTTATATACTAATTCTTCTGGTTTTGACGACAGATTTCTTATTTCCACTCTTGCATTTTCTTTTTCTGTATTGGTCTTATTATTAAAATGATACATAATTTTAGTTTAGCTTTCCTCTATTATATGGTTGTTGTTTGTGAGGGATTATTTCCCCTGTTGGTTGGGGCTTTAAAATTATGTTTTGATTATTATTTTTTTATTAGTAGATTGGTTGCTTCATGGATTTATACTTTGGTTTCTACAGTTTTAGCTGTTTGAAATTTATTAAAGATATGTATTGGTCTAGAATAGGATCACTTTCTAGAAATGTTCTATGGAAACGAGAAAAGAATTTTTTGTCTCTACTTATTTTGGATTATTAATTCCAGATGATTTGTCTAAGAGCAGGAGATTAAAAAGAACATCTGTGTAAAAGTATGGTTACTATTTAATGTTATGTTATGAGTGATAAGGATTAGGTCCATCTTAAATTCGAAATGGGCAATAAGTTTTGGTATTTGTTCCTATTTTTTTTTCTGTATTCCTACTTATTCATCCACGAGGCAGCAATTTTTCCTAGGTTACCTAAATTCTTTGAAGATTTTAAAAACATAACTAATTGCTAAAATCTACTTATATCATTAAATGTTTGTGGCCTTTGTAATTTTGATCAGTAAAGAGAAAAACACAAAAGAAAACAAGTTACAAACCAGAACCAGAAAATAATGGAGAAAAGCCGCCTCAGGATCCATTGTTTTGCTGCCCCTTGATCGTGTCAGAGGACCTAGGCAATTCCTGGTTTGCAGTTCTGAAAATGACGTAACCATGGCTCACATCTTTTACTCCTACTTACTCGAGGGATCTAGACTACCAGAACCTGTCTATAGTATTTTAATTATTTTATTTTCAGAAAAATATGTATTTCTATTTCAGCGTGTGTATTTCATATTTAAGTTCTTATAATGAGATTTTAGAGAGAGGATTCAGGAAGAGGTGTTGGTTTTGCTCTGCTCCCTTAATAAGAATTGAAATCCAGCTGCCACACTGACAGCAGAGGTGGGGGGCGGTGCAGACTCATTACTGGTCAGCAACAGTGACCGTGCTATGGGTGTGAAGCGCACCAATGCTTAACACATAGGGTGACCAATGACTGTGTAGGACCTAGAAAGTGAGGCAAAGACGTTTAGATTTAATATTTGGGATACAACAACTCTGAAGCAAGTTTAAGGTGATTCAGTTAGTCTGTCATAGAGAAGTGTTATGGTCAGAGATTTAAGTCTTCCATATACATTTAAGAATCATAACCTAAACAAAAATTTCAGATATTATTATCCGTGAAGTTGCTTATTTACCAAAGTTACTGTCATATAGGAAAAAGGATGTGAATTGATTTATTATAAATAATAATTGTTATATAAATAATTTATATTTCAGAAGTATCTTTTTCTAAAACAATTCAAATTAAGGTCATTGTTATAGCACAGAATAGAAAAAATATGATTATATAATAAATGCCAAAAAAATAATGAATATGGGATAGATCATGGCTAGCTGCCTTCCTTTTGTGGTTTTTACTTAGATCAGAATCCACAGAGAAATATATTTCACAGATTGTCTATTCTAAACCAAAGTATTTATGAATAAATAGTCCCTGAGAAAAGCAGTAAATCCATTGCCAAATCTCATGTGTCTTGCACTTTGTATTTTAAGATAAAAGTTATTTTACATGAAAAAACTACAACTTGATTTCAAAATTAAGTAGAATTATTTCGTGGTTTCACATGAACATGAAATATTATTTGAATTTAATAATTATATGTATTTTATAATTATAAAATTATATATTTTAGAATTTATATAACATAGTGACTATTGACACAGAACAGCAACAGTTGTATAAAATAAGGGTTAGTACTTTTAAGAAATAATGAAGGATGCCTCTGTATATACTTTATTTCTCTTTGGAATTTCTTGAGTATATGATACCATATTTACTTATTATTATACTAGATCATACACACATTCACAGGGATTTACATGTACAAAATCATCTTTTTTCATTTTTAAATTTTTATAATAAATTCATCAAGTATAGCTTTTATAAGTTTCAGGTTTCAATGGCCAGTATCTTATAATTCTTTGCCCCTGTGCCTCTCAACACTTTGCACCGTGTTCTAGATATCCGAGATGCTCAGTTGGATTTCTTGTTTAAGTATTTTCTTAAAGTAATTTGACTGTGAATGTCCATCTACACCTGTTATACATTTACTTCCTATTTATCACTTATGGAAAGAATATAGTGATTTCCTGATAAGAACTCCTCCCTTTTATAGGTTAAAAAAAAAGACTTTCTCTAAGTCACATGTGGCCTTCTATTTATGTGAGTGGAAGCTAGTTTGAACTGATGTGAAATTTATCAACACTTGATATTTCAATAAAAAAATCGCAGGAATGGTGTTTTAGATTAGAACCTTTAAAAACCAAAGGAATCAAAAACCTTGGGAGCATCTCAAAGGCCAAAATCAGCACCAATATTTGAGTACATTGGACTGGATTGAGATACTTGCAGTGACTTACATAGTACAAACACCAAGTTTTTCTTGAGAGAACACTGGCAAACCCAGAATCATCAGGCTGATTCAGTCAGGGTAGAACTCAAGATGAGATAGACCTAGGAGATGGCTTAACAGGATTCAGGCGAGCCGAATGTTTGAGTCAAAATCCAAACCTACAGTTCCAAAGTGAACCAAGATCCAAGCCAAAAAAGGGTTAGTAATGGGAGGCAGAAGGCTCAGGGAAGCCAAAAAGATACTTAAACCCTTAGTGGCGTGTTTGGAAAAGCATGGACTGGCCTTGCCCTCTGCGAAGGATGGAGAGCATTCTAGGGTGCTGATGCTAAGTAGGCTAGAAAATTGCGACCACTGTCAGGCTCATGTGGACAAGTTCAGTGAAATAATCCTCTTCTGTGAAATAATTGGTCTATCTTGTTTTACTCTGCTTTGAAACCATAGAACTCACCTCCGTCTGTTCAGTCATCTGCAAGTAATAACAAGTGACTTTTGTCAGTAATGAAAATAGATTGATGTTTATCTGCTAAAACATATTAAAATTCTGGAAAACAAATTCAGAACGTACATTCAGTTTATCGTGAAGAGTTATTAATCTCCTTTACATTGTCAATTGCTTTACAAAATGAAAATCATTTCTTCAAGTGTCAGCGTGATCCTTGCACAGAGTTGATAAAGTCGTGAGAATAGCTTATCAGGGCTTAGCAGTCACTGACCTATGCCTGCTTCCACCATCTGACCCCAGGCCCACATTCCTTCAGTTCTACCTCTTAACTTTTTCTTACTTTAAATTAATGCAGTTATTTCAAATATGTAATTAATATTTCTTCTTAAAAGACTGTAATTGAGGTACTAGCAATAAACTACATAAAGTATAAAAGTGAATACATTTTGGCACACATATACAACTTGTGAAGCCATCACAGCAATCAAAATCATGCAACCTTGTCCATTACCCCCAATCCTTTTGCAGTCACTCCCTCTCTCTCATTTTCCTAGCTTTGCTTTCTGTCATATAGATGAGTTTGTATTTATTTATACAGAATATAAATCTGCCTGCAACGCAAGAGACCTGGGTTTGATCCATGAGTCAGAAAGATACCCTGGAGAAGGGAATGGCTACCCACTCCAGTATTCTTGCCTGGAAAATCTCATGGACAGAGGAGCCTAGCGGGCTACATACAGTCCATGGGGTCCCAAAGAGTTGGACACGACTAAGCGATTAACACTTTCACACTTTCATGCAGAATACACTTCTTTTTTTCCCTGGCTTATTTTTCAGTCAACATAATTACTTAAAGAGGCATCCATGTTGTTGCATATATTGATACTTCATTGTTTTATTGCTTTCAGTATTACATTCATATGAATATAGCACAGTTTAAGCACTCACTGTTGGTGAACATCCGAGTAGTATCCAGTGTATGGCTGTTCAAAACAGCTGCTATGAACATTGGTGTACAAGTGCTTGTGTGGATATGTGTTTATCTCTCTTGGTTAAATACCTAACAGTGGACAAGTTGCACCAGCTATCAAGAAGCAGAGAAGATCAAAAACACATCATGTCAGCCTTACTCCTAGCTGGTACATGAAGTTATTAATGGAATGATAAGTTTATCCTTGTCATCTTTGAGGCATTTAAAAGAGCTCCCGGATCATGTATAAGCCTGTTTATTACATGAGGCTTGTTCTTTTAGGCCTTATAGTACATAGACTAAAAGACAAAAAATAGTTTATTTCTTATTTTAATAAATGTAAACTGTATCACTGTGTACAGCACAATTTCATGATCTGAAAATATCCATCATTGATTTATCTATGGTATAAAGTATATATAGTTATTGTATGAGCTTTATTGAAGTATTGTTATATTTGGTTATGAAAACAAAGTTTTTATAATTTTCTCCACTAAATCTATTTATGTTCCCATTCACTGTCTCCATTAAAACTTATCCAGTAGAGATTAATATTTAGGATCTCTCATAAAAACCTGTCTCTTATACACATCTTTGTAAATATTCTCTATGGGTCTTACCTGTCTCTTATACACATCTAGATGTGTATAAGAGACAGCATTCACTGTCTCCATTAAAACTTATCCAGTAGAGATTAATATTTAGGATCTCTCATAAAAACTATGGTAGTTAGTACTTTAACATTTTTCTTCATTTGTTGAGATTTATCTGTAAATTTACATAATACTCAAATTTATATCTACTTTCATTTATTTTCTGTTAACGATGTCTTGGGAATCCATCACATTTTATAAGGAACCATAAGTTTATTTCAGCCTAGGGCAAACAGCTAGTTTTCATGCTGACCTGGATCCATATATGCAATCTAGTCAGTGCATTTTGAAAATTTGAACACTAGTACATTAAACTGGAATAATGAACCAATAAAAAGTTTTACAGCATTCAGAAAAATTATTTCTTAGACATTCACACTGACATTTTACTCATTAAAGTTATTCTAGGATCATAAGTTAGGTCATGAATTCCTAAGCCTTGGGAAAAAAAAAAAATCAGATCTTTTCTGTTGATCAGAGGACTTGACCTGACTACAGGATAGCAAAATCTTGTTTTGGAAAGCTAGACTAGGCCATTTGTAGCTCGATTATCCACCTTCAGCCAAGAGAGTAAAATTCCTGGAAAGCCTTTCATGTGGCCTCTGTAATGCTCTTCACACGGTAAACACCATGGTTTGCCGCAGCTGCAGTTTTTACCTTCATGCAGTCTCTGTCAGTTTGAACTGGTTTTAGACTCGCAAATGCTCAAATGCTTCCTCAGCAGATGGCAGGACTACTATAATTTCAGAAGGTTTTCGTGGAGGTTGAATGAAATATAATAGTGAAACAGACACATGCTCAGCAACATGGGAATCAAATGTAGTTAAGTGCTCAGGAGATGGTGGTTTTCTATTCTCCCCAAATCTGCTAACACGTAATTGGCCTATCCTATAACCAGACCTTTTTAAGAGTTTATAGGATTCTAATCTCCTTGATACTTTAGCCACCTGTGGTAATGAGTTATGTGCTCAGGAAGGTGTATTAATGCCTATGAGTCACTAAGGTTCTATCTCGTGTCTGCCTCATCACTTCACTGGCTTTTAACTTGTTTTGCAAATATACTTTGAAATTCATTAAGGAAGATTGCTTCTCCTGAAATTTTTCCATTAGTGAAAGGTGTTACAAACCATATATGTTATTTTTATTTCGATGATATATATGGTTCAAACAATTATATGTGTATTGTATATATAATATATATATTGCTTTTTAGGAAGCACTTTATTATTAGCATAACATCTAACCGTGTTGGTATTTCTGTTTTCTGTTATAGTTAGGATAATCCTTATACTTTAAGTAAATAATAAAAATCAAAGTAAAAAAATTTCAAATCTAAGTATTTTATATTGTGATTTGCAACTAAATGCATTAATCCAAACAAATAGAGAATATAGAGATTATTCACATCCCCATTTTGTTTAAACACGGGTGTCTAATTGTCATTGGTTTCTGCTTTAACTCAGTTCAGCTGCTTTAATTAAAGGATGCCATTCATCTAGCTGGAGTCCTGAAATCTTTGTATCTTTGAAAAATACAATAAAAAAAGGAATGAGTTCTCTATAAAATGTGGTTTGTCTTCAGCTAGAAGTTTTTTTTCAAGATTTTAGTCTTTATCTTAATTGTGAATATCAAATAGAGGCTTTCAGAGTGATATGGGCTAATTTCAAATTTCTCTAAATCTACAAATATACTGTTCATTTTCCCTAGTCTGGGCCTAAATTGCTCTGCTTGCATTTGTAATCAGAAATTGATTGGGTTGCTGTGGAAACTGGAAACGTGTATTGCTGGTTGAAGAAAAACTGAGATAGAACAAGTACTGTTATCGTAACTGTCTGTCATCCTAAATGCCTATCATTCAAACAGTACATGGATAACATTTTCACACTCCAGTCCCCAAATGCTTCTCTTCAGAATACTGCGTTGTGGTCTCTCTCAACCCTCTAGACTGATTTTTTGACACCAAATGACTTTGTTACATATTTATTTATTTATTTATTTATTTATTTTGGGTGTTTATTTATTTATTTATTTATTTTTAATTAATTTATTTATTTATTTTTTAATTTTTACTTTATTTTTCTTCTTTACATATTTAATTTGTTTTCATGTTGAATTATTTTTTTCTAACACAAAATGAAATATTTTCAACTTACCCACATCTATAATACACATCGTAGGAAAAAGCCTGAAGCTCAGTAAAATACTAGTTATTGAAAAGCCAGCCATGTGAAACATTTCCACTGCTGGCCAAGAAGATACAGAACTAGGGCAAAAAAATTCAGTTGAAGAAAGAATTTTTAACTTCTGGTAATAAAGGCAGCCTGGAAGAAGTGAAGGTCTATGTTACATAAAAAAAAATTTATTATTTTTACATGATAAAAAAGCAATTTATGAGTTTTACCATGTGAAAGAAAAGCTGACTTCTAATCGCCTTTAAAGGTTTGTCTTATGAGAGCTGACAAAATGAAGGTCAATGAAAGAAACGAGAGAAAGCAAAAGGAGAGTAAAGTGGCCTCAGCAGAGGCGGGAAGGAGGGAGATGAGGGATGATAAACCAGCATCTTCCAGTGGCACACATTTCCATTAACACACGCAGTTTTTCTGGAGACTTCCGTTGATTCCCTGATTTCAGTGAGAATAAATGCAGAAAGTTATGCGTGACTTTTAAAGTTTAAAACAAAGCATCCCCAGTTCACCATGAATCTTAGGAAACCAGGGATTCATAAACGAGAGAGCAACTTGCTAAAGAAGGTTGATGGAACAGAGCGTCTGTATACAGTAAGTCCCTGGCTGAAAAGAGTGTGGTGGCCCACGTCAGCTCTGGTGTGTCAGGGGAAAGAAAATCCTGGTACTTATTTTAGTTTTGTTTTTATAAATAGTGCCAGACTGAGCCAAGAAATCTGCTTTAGCATAAAAATATTAAAATATACAATATATGTGACATTGTCTAAGTGATGATTACCTATTTTATGTACTGTTGAGATTTGCACGCTAGACCCCTCGACTGTAGTGTTGGTACTTCATTCCCCCAATTTCTTCAGAAAGAAGTGTGAAACCGCATGGTTTCAAATGTTGTGTATAGGAGTGAATAGACTGGATCTTCAGAGCATGTTCTTGTCTTCCCATTAAGAACTAAAACAAAGAAAAGATAGAAGTTTCCAATACTAGTTACTCTGATGCACAGTTGAAATTGATTTCACAATTTAAATTTGTTGCTCAGCAAGTTAGGCCGAGCGGAGAAAATTGTCTAGACACATGTACTATACTGTATATTTTTTCTTAGTTTTGTTTAGTGTTAGGCACTCAGTCACGTCCAATTCTTTGTTATCCCACGGACTGTAGGCCGCCAGACTCCTCTGTCCATGAGATTTTCAGGCAAGAATGCTGGAGTGGGCTGCCATTCCCTTCTCCAGGGAATCTTCCTAGCCCAGGGATCAAACCTGGGTCTCCTGCATTGCAGGAAGATTCTTTATCATCTTACCCAGGGAAGCTTAAAAATCAGGTGAGCATACACCAAAAGTCTTTCTATCCATTTCCCCTTTACAGAAGCATCCAAATATTTGTGGGTCTTACAGAAATATTTTATGCATTTTAATCAAATATGTATGTTTGCATTCATTATTGTCATACTTCTTTTTTGAGTAAATCTGAGGATTGTGTGAAAGTCACTCAGTCGTGTCCGACTCTTTGTGAGTCCATGGACTATACAGTCCATGGAATTCTCCAGGCCAGAATGCTGGAATGGATAGTCTTTCCCTTATCCAGGGGATCTTCCCAACCAGGGATCAAACCCAGATCTCCCACATTGCAGGCAGATTCTTTGACAGCTGAGCCACAAGGGAATACTGAATTGGGTATCCTATCCCTTCTCCAGGGGACCTTCCCAACCCAGGAATCGAACTGGGGTCTCCTGCGTTGCAGGTGGATTCTTTACCAGCTGAGCTTTGAGGGAAGCCCCATATGCACACACATTATGAGGACTGTGTGGGATGATATTACAGTTTTATTTTGTTTTCCTCTCATTTTTATAACCAGGTTGAACAGTTTTTCCCTTGTCTGTTGGCCATTTGAATGTCATCTTTGTGAACTGCTCTCTGTGCTCTCCTGCTCTTTTATCTCTTTGGTGTCTGTCTTTTTATTACTGATTTGTGAGGGTTCTCAATATACAATATGTCTTTAGCTCTTTTATTGGCTATATGTTTTGTAAATATCTCCTCCCCTCTGTGACTTGTCCTACTCAATTAACAGAGCCTTCTGATAAGCAAAACAATTCTTTTAATGTTGCCAAATTTATCCATCTTTTTCTTCATGGTTAGTACCTTCTTTGTCTTAAGAAATTGTTCCCTTTCTTGAGGCTATACAAATATCCTTGCTTTTCCCATTTAAATCTACAATCCACCTGTGGTCAGTTGTTGAGTAAGCTGTAAGGAAGGATCCGACGTCATTTTGTCAACCTGCATATCTCTTTGAGATAGCACCATTTTTTGAACACATGACAATTTCACCATGGCTTTGCAGTTCAATCTTCATTGTAGATAAGATATTCATGTATGGATGGATTTGCTTCTGGACTCATTGTTCTACTGGCTTATGTCCTGCTCACTCTAACTATATATTGTGGGGTTTTATGTAGAAATGTAAGTCCACCAACATTTTTCTTCTTCAGGACTGACTTGGATGTTCTTGGTCCTTAGAATTTCCATATAAACTTTAAATTTTCTTATAAAGCTTGTCAAGTTACAGAAAAAGAGTTTGGATGCTTATTTGGATTGCAGTGATGTATCAGTGGTGACAACTGCTATGTTTATTATGTTGAATGTTCTAAAGCCGTGAATGTGGTATGTCACTCATTTTATAGGTCTCCTTTAATTTTTCTTTATAAAGTTTTATAATATTCTCTATGGGTCTTACATATATTTCTTGATATTTATTCCTTAGTACATCTTTAGGCTTATTATGCCTATTGTGTGGTTTTTAAGATTTTTTTCTACTTTTTGACATGTATAGTTTTTTATGTAAGAGACTTTTAAAACTTGCCTATTAGTTTTAATAATATATGTATTGAGTTTAAGACTGTTTGCGTACATAATCATATGTGATTGAAAATTTTTTATTTCTTTTTTTCCAATCCATGCCATTGGAATGGATTTTCTATCCTGCTAGATGCCATCGGCCTTTCAGTTCATTGTTGGATAGATTAATAATAATTGCTGTCCTTGCCTTCTTCCTGATTCCACAAGGAGAGCCTTTAATATTTCATGATAAAGTATAGTATTTGTTATAGTTTTACTTTAGATTTCCTAAGATTATTGCATGCCTGCATGCTAAGTCACTCTCGTCACGTCCAACTCTTTGCTACCCAATGAACTGTAGATTGCCAGGCTCCTCCCGTCCTTGGGATTCTCTAGGCAAGAATACTGGAGTGGGTTGCCATTCCCTTCTCCCGGAGATCTTCCCAACCTAGGGACTGAACCCATATCTTTTACGTCTCCTGCATTGGCAGGCAGATTCTTTTACCACTAGCACTACCTGGGAAGCCCAAGTACTGGATTGGGGTGCCATTGCCTTCTCCGAAGATTATTGCAGTGTTCTTCTATTTGCAGTTTACTTGAAGTTTCTATCATAGGTATTGATTTTTATAATTTTCTCCTTATTGAGAAGATCATTTGCTTGAAATAAATTTTTTTAAAATATTTCTTTTATGAATTTTATATTTATATTCATAAGTGACATTGGCCTATAATTTCCCTTTTTATGTTATCCTTTCTGGATATATCTGTATATTGCAAAAATGAAATAAAACTGTCTTTAAGAAAATTAAGAAACACATAGTTCCAGATATCAATTATGTGTTTGCTATGTAAATGAGACAATAATATATAGTGGCTTGAATGTCAAAAGTACTCTAGTTTTTTTCTTTTTTCAGTTTTATTGTCACTCATTACTATTTTGCAAATCATTAATTTCCTTGATCTCTTCAGTTCAGTTCAGTTCAGTTCAGTCGCTCAGTCGTGTCCGACTCTTTGCGACCCCATGAATCGCAGCACGCCAGGCCTTCCTATTCATCACCATCTCCCGAAGTTCACTCAGACTCACATCCATCGAGTCCGTGATGCCGTCCAGCCATCTCATCCTCGGTCGTCCCCTTCTCCTCCTGCCCCCAATCCCTCCCAGCATCAGAATCTTTTACAATGAGTCA
>SJYT01069660.1:43419-62100 GCA_006410635.1 Cephalophus harveyi
TCCTTTTCCTATTTGGAACCAGTCTGTTGTTCCATGTCCAGTTCTAACTGTTGCTTCCTGACCTGCATACAGATTTCTCAAGAGGCAGGTCAGGTGGTCTGGTATTCCCATCTCTTTCAGAATTTTCCACAGTTTATTATGATCCACACAGTCAAAGGCTTTGGCATAGTCAATAAAGCAGGAGTAGACGTTTTTATGGAACTCTTACTTTCTTTAAATGAGGCATTAAAAATATATTATTTTTAAAGCTTCTTCTAGCTTGATTCCTGTGATATGCAAACAATTAATGCTTGTGCATGACTCTAAGTATACATAAACTGACGTTCTTTTCTTTTCTCTTGACTATTGCATAGTTTCAGCCTATGTATAGAATTTTGAAGTCAGTTTCTAAACTGATCTTGAATTGCCCAGTTATCAACTAGTACATTATTATCAACTGAGTACATTATTTGTAGTATTTGTGTTAATCCATAGATAATTATAGATGGGATTTGTACTACACTGTAATCATTAAGAGCATATCAGAAGGCACTGCACATGTTATGAACATGAATAACAGAGTCAAACTGCTTTGCTTGGAAATTCCAGCTATACCATCTCTTTGCTGAATGAGTTATTTTTTTCTTTTGCAGTCTCTCCATCTATAAAATATGATATTCACAGTGCATACCTCATATAGATATGGGGATTAACTAAGGTAATATATTCAAATCACTAAGACCATTGCCTGCTAAAAATATGATAGCTATTTTTATTAGTATGAGGATATAGTTGTTTTTCAGTTGCTCATTCATTTCTGACTCTTTGCGATCCCATGGACTGCAGCATGCCAGGCTTCCCTGTTCATCACCAACTCCCAGAGCTTGTTCAAACTCATGTCCATTGAGTCAGTGATGGCATCCAACCTTCTCGTCCTCTGTCGTCTCTTTCTCCTCCTGCCTTCCATCTTTCCCAGCATTAGGGTCTTTTCCAATGAGTCAGCTCTTCGAATCAGGTGACCAAAGTATTGGAGCTTCAGCTTTAACAACATTCCTTCCAATGAATATTCAGGGTTGATTTCCTTTTGGATTGACTGGTTTGGTCCCCTTGCAGTCCAAGGGACTCTCGAGTCTTCTCCAGCACCACAATACGAAATCATCAGTTCTTTGGAAGCTTTCTTTATGGTCCAACTCTCACATCCATACATCACTACTGAAGAAACCATAGCTTTGACTATACAGACCTTTGCTGGCAAAGTAATGTCTCTGCTTTTTAACACACTGCCTAGGTTTGTCATAACTTATCTTCCAAGGAGCAAGCGACTTTCTATTTCATGGCTGCAGTCACCATCTGCAGTGATTTTGGAGCCCAAGAAAATAAAGTCTGTCACTGTTTCCATTGTCTTCCCATCTATTTGTCATAAAGTGATGGAACCAGATACCATGATTTTCGTTTTTTGAATGTTGAGTTTTAAACCAGCTTTTTCACTCTCCTCTTTCACCTTCATCAAGAGGCTCTTTAGTTCCCCATTGCTTTCTGCCATAGTGGTGGTGGAGGGAGAAATGTGGATGTAAAGGTTCACATAATGACTTGAAAATAAGCCATTTCCTTAACTTTGAAAATGCTCCATTATCTTAGCTCAAACAAACAGAAAATCATGTATATGTAAAATTTAGAATCTTTTTTCAAGAGAAAAATAGGACACATTTTTGAAATCTTGAACATGAATAGTCTTTGTTTTTCTCTCAGAAGGTGACATACTTTTGACCCAAACAATTCTAAGCGTTAGGGGGACGTACTTCATGTTTTGGAATGAAAATAAAAGCCTTCATGTTTCTAGCTATTAAACAACAATTAGGCTCCTTCTGCATAAATTGACATGGAATTTCTTTGAATTTTAATATTAAAAATGGGTAGAGAAATGTTCATTGAATGAGAGAAACAACTTCCAAGAATAGAGGGATGCTCAGATAATTTCCACTGATTACAATTGATCTTATTTATAAATTTCCAAAATCATACTTGAATAAAGCAATAAATTGGTCCTGCTAGGAGTAAAGCTACTTTTGTTAGGCAAGGATTATGTCCATCCACTTTTTTATATTGTCTCCATAACAGTGTCCTGGAGGAGGAAATGGCAACCCACTCCAGTATTCTTGCCTGGAAAATCCCATGGACAGAGGAGCCTCGTGTGCTACAGTCCATGGGGTCGCAAAGAGTCGGACACAACTGAGTGATTGAGCAGGAGTGTAGTTGTTAGGTTAGGATTTTGGCACCTGAGAGTAAATCTAGTGTTGGTTTCTAGGTTATATGAACCATGAGAACTTTCATATTACCTTAAGTTTCTGAAAATATTCTTGGCCAATGAGAAAACATATAGTAACAAACGCTCCAGATCCACTTTCAACATCTGCAAGCGAAAGAACTGAGAGACATAGGAGGAGAAAGAAATTGTGACCATCATTTATTGGAATAAATTTTACAATACACCATAATTTTATTTACTTAGGAATTATCCTCCCAGATTTACTAATAATTATGGTAATTAATGTTTTCTCACCAGTTGACCAAGTCTGAATAGACTTTGGGAAATAAGAGATATATATTTGTTGGCTATATAGAGGTAGTGAATCTACTATTCAAAAAAGGATCTGCGTGTGTACTAAGTCATATCCGACTCTTTGTGACCCCACAGACCTGTAACCCAACAGGCTCCTCTGTCTACAGGATTCTCCAGGCAGGAACACTGGAGTGGGTTGCCATTCCCTTCTCTAGGAGATCTTCCTGACCCAGGGATGAAACCTGTGTCTCTTATGTCTCCTGCATTGGCGGCTGGATTCTTTACCACTGGCACCACCTGGGAAGCCCTCAAGATTCTGAGATAAATAAAATCACTGAAAATTCACTTAATAGAATGTATATTTAATTATGAGCAATTATTTTTGCCTACAGTAATATAAATGCAACTTCAGGTGTAATAATTGTGTTTAACTCAATGTTCTAAAAGTCTAATACTAGGGCTATTTTTTCTTGAAAATAAACCTTCAAATATTTATGCATGTGTCTTTGCTCTGGTTAGTTTAGTCACTTAGTCATGTCCGACTCTTTGTGACCCCATGGACTGCAGCACGCCAGGCTTCCCTGTCCATCACCAGCTCCTGGAGCTTGCTCAAACTCATATCCATTGAGTCGATGATGCCATCCAACCATCTCATCTTATTGTTGCCCCCACTCCTCCTGCCTTCAGTCTTTCCCAACCTCAGTCAGTTGTTCACATCAGGTGGCCAAAGTATTGAAGCTTCATCTTCAGCATCAGTCTTTCCAATGGATATTCAGGACTGATTTCCTTTATGATTGACTCGTTGGATCTCCTTGCAGTCCAAGGGACTCTCAAGAGTCTTCTCCAACACCACAGTTCTAAAGCATCAATTCTTCAGTGCTCAACTTTCTTTATGGTCCACCTCTCACATCCATACATGACTACTGGAAAAACCATAGATTTGACATTTGTCAGCAAAGTAATGTCTCTGCTTTTTAATATGCTGTCTAGGTTGGTCATAGCTTTTCTTCCAAGGAGCAAGCATCTTTTAATTTCATGACTGCTGTCACCATCTGCAGTGATTTTGGAGCCCCCCCAAGTAAGAGTCTGTCACTGTTTCCATTGTTTCCCCATCTCTTTGCTATGAAGTGATGGGACTGGATGCCATTATTTTAGTTTTTTGAATGTTTAGCTTTAAGCCAACTTTTCCACTCTCCTCTTTCACTTTCATCAAGAAGCTCTTTAATTCTTCTTTGCTTTCTGCCATAAGAGTGGTGTCATCAGCATATCTGATGTTATTGATTTTTCTCCTGGCAATCTTTATTCCAGCTTGTCCTTCATCCAGCCTGGCATTTAACATAATGTACTCTGCATATAAGTTAAATAAGCAGGGTGACAGTGTACAGCCTTGACGAACTCCTTTCCCAATTTGGAAGCAGTCTGTTGTTGCATGTCTGGTTCTAACTGTTGCTTCTTGCCCTGTATACAGATTTATCAGGAGGCAAGTCAGGCGGTCTGGTATTCCCATCTCTTTCAGAATTTTCCACAGTTTGTTGTGATCCACACAGTCAAAGGCTTTGGCATAGTCAATAAAGCAGAAGTAGATGGTTTTCTGGAACTCTCTTGTTTTTTGCCCTGAAGTAAAACCTGAAGTAGGGATCAGTTTGCAAGCAATTCGTGAAGGGAGAGCATTCAGGGGACACCTATGAGGGAGTGTGTGCAGCAGGAGGGTGAGGGAGAGCTAAGCAAAGCTATGACTCCAGCGATAGTCTGGCCTCAGCCTGGCGCCATGAAGAGGGTGCATCAAAGATTTTGTCCTCACTTAAGGCAGAGAAGTGAGGCATTTACGCACGAGAGCTGTCCACGCTCCCTGCAGCCAACAGCCATGACTTCTGACCTCTAATCCTGGGACATGCCTCACTCACAGGTCCCTCTGGGCAAGGGGGGAGATATCCTGAGCTCAATGTCCTCCTAGATATCCTAGATACCCTCCAGTAGCCTAAGCTCAATCCTTCCGAGAAGGTGTCAGGCATGTGCTGTCCACTGTGAAGCACATGGGGCCTCCCAGGATTTGCATGGGGCACCGACAGCCTATCACCCTTCTAACGTCAGTAACTGTTGAAGTCCATACTGTGGAGATCAGAATAGGGAGGTTTCGTGTGGACTCCCTGAAGAGCAAGGACGCGCTTTCAGAGGCAAGATGCTTGAGGACCATAGTGAGGAAAGGGGAGCAGCCTCAGAAGAGCAGCTGGAAGAGGCGGAAAAGGACCAGGGCACCGAGAGCACTGTGGGCAAAGGCAGGGCTGGAGGAGTGGGTGCCGGGCAGCGCCCGCGGAGATGGTTCACGACCCGTGTGAGTGAGGAGCGCAGGAGGGCCAGAGTGACTGGAGGAGCGTCAGGCCAGAGGGGACGTTGAAATGAGGTGAGAAAGTGGGAACTTGGACTGGAGGAGTGGGTGCCGGGCAGCGCCCGCGGAGATGGTTCACGACCCGTGTGAGTGAGGAGCGCAGGAGGGCCAGAGTGACTGGAGGAGCGTCAGGCCAGAGGGGACGTTGAAATGAGGCGAGAAAGTGGGAACTTGGGAAGCGCAAGGCTGTATAGACCTTTGAAAGGGCTTGAGCTTTTACCCTGAGTGGGACAGGCCCCTGAAGGATTTTAAGATAATGGTGTCATGGTAATAGGATCACTCTGAATGCTGCTTCCAGAGCAGGTTGGGCAGAAAATAAGGAGACTTTTGCAGTGGTTGGGCATGAAGTGATGGTGACTCAGATGCATGGCATCTATGGAAAACTGAGTAAATGCAGGGTAGATGGCCTGGCTGGCAGAATCTGCTGATGGCTTTTATACTCAGGAGCGGGTAGGAATGTGTATGAAGAAATAGAAGAACAAAATCCCACGTGGCCTTCTTTCTGGCGACTCACCCGCACGGAATCCCACCTCCCCACGTCGCAGGATGACTTCACTCTCTCTGCTTCTTTGTGGTTCATCTTCCTTCCCACACGCCGCCTCTAAAAGCTCAAATCCCTGTACTTAACCCGAGAAGAACTGTTTGGTTCCCTTTTCAGCTTGTCCCTGGCTTTACCACTTCACGTCCAAGAATGAACGTGCAAGCCAAAGCTTGCACTGCTAAACGAAATGCCTTCTATGTGCTCTAGCAATATAGATGAACTGGTAGAAAGTTTTAAATTATCTTTCCTTTTTCTGTTCATTACAGTTCTCTTTAAATAGAAAGACGTAGGATCAAGACTTCTTTCCCCACTGATATGAAGTAGCTTATTCCTCTAGAAACCTTGGCATGTTTTGGTTGTGAATATTTTTTCCCCATTGTCGGTGCTAAGCATTCTACTAATTATATTGTATATCTCTTTTAATATAACAGACTCATATTTTAGATGGAAGATCTCAAATTTAAAGGTGGGAAAATTGATTCACAAAGGTTAAGTGAATTGCCTAAGATTAAATGCCCAAGAAGGGGAATTTCAAAACACTATCTGAATGAAGCTAAAATTATCTACTTTATAATGTCTTTAAAGATACAAGGAAATAAATTGTTCTAGTAAGCTTTATACGGTCTGGAAATTCTACTGTTATATTCATTGTTGTATTAACTGGCATTTAGTAAATTGTCAGTAAGTACTTGTTGAATGAATGAATTATTTTAAATGGCATTATCAACGTGGCACTGGAATTTTGGAGGAAGGAGAACCTAGTTCTGCCTGGGAGCTTCATAGCAGACATGTTATCCTAAGGAGTCTTTAAGACTGAGAAGGATTTTGACAAGTTGGAAGTGGAAATCAGTTTACTCCAAACCAAGAAAGCACTGACAAAAGCTATGTGAAGCATAGTTTCTTTTGTATGGAGACATGAAACTTGAGACTGGAAAGCTCATTTGTGATGGATCACTTTTAAGACATTGATTTCCAAGTACTTTACTCTCTTTCCATTTTGGAGAACCTGTCAGAGATGTTAAGAAGTAGGAATCATGAGAGCCTAGGGATTCATTTTCTTTATCTTATTTGTAGATTTTAGTTTAAAAGGTCATGGATGTATAGGAGTACTTTTCAGTACGACAAAATTGCACAGGTTTTGGTTGTACCCATGGGCTTTGTTCTTTTCATCATGGATGCTAATTTGCTTTACGTGAACAGGTCATCAGTTATACTTTGTCATATGCTAAATATATCAGATTTTAAAATCAGTTTCACATACAGAACAGACCATCATCAGTTTAGGAAGCAGATTATTTTTGTATTTTTCAAGTATAGCCTTTGCTTTTCATTCTGATAGGAACTCTATTGATTTGAGTACAATATTGTTTTACAGCAAAATGTAACCTTGATTTATATTCTGATATTAAGTATTTATAAGAGTTTACCCTGTCTGTGCACTATTTTATCTCTATAATTACACTGCATAGACCAGGCTTTCTTTTGAATGACATTTAAGAATCCATTTAATTAAAATACCCACTAAAGTGCATGGTGGGTTCTGTTTTCATGAAATCAATTAATGATCCTGGCAGGTTGTTGGGTTGGTTTTTTTTTTTTCCTAAATTTTAAAATGAGCCTGACACAAATCAGGAGTATGCAGACTTTCAAATTTACAATATCCATTCAAACTTTAAATGCCCTTGATTAATAAAAATACATGTGACAGCAAAGTATAGCTCTGCTTTTAAGCTGTTAGAGAGAACATAAAATGATTATGGCTTGCCGTAAATGTTATTATGGTCCTGAGATGTTTCCTGAGGGATTCAGCAGTCTCCCGCACTTTCCTTAAGACTGACCCACTCTCCTTGAGAAGCAGACAAGAAGGAGGGCTGCAGAGGCAGGACCAGCGTCGGCTCAGCTGTCATGGCGCTGACAAGACCCTGATAGAAAACCTAATTTACAGTTTTAAGAAGCACATCCATTATCCTTCTGATTTTAAAATAGAACATACATCAGCAAAATGATAGAAGAAAGTGCTTAAGAATTATGAAAGTCAAGGACTATTTTATATCATAAAGTCACAACCCTTTTTGAATATTATGTTAAATTATAGCAAAGTCTAATGTTATCCATGTGTCCTGTTTGCTGAAAGTTAGCATCACAGTATTCCAGCTGCTGATGACCTAATGATCATGGATTTACTATTAACTCCTTTTTACGTTTAGGTAAGTTGATTTATTTTTAGGTAGATGATGATGTTTGGATTGATTAAATAGATGTTCACCAGAATACTCTTAGAATAACTTAGTTTCTGTTGGTTTACATTAAAAGTTCAGCACTGTTTTAATTTTAATTTTATATTGAGGTATTTGCAATGTGGTGTTAGTTTTCAGTGTATAGCAAAGTGGTTTAGTTATACAAGTCCATCCTAAAGGAGATCAGTCCTGGGTGTTCATTGGAAGGACTGATGCTGAAGCTGAAACTCCAATAGTTTGGCCACCTCCTGCAAAGAGTTGACTCACTGGAAAAGACCCTGATGCTGGGAGGGATTGGGGGCAGGAGGAGAAGGGGACGACAGAGGATGAGATGGCTGGATGGCATCACCGACTCGATGAACATGAGTTTGGGTGAACTCCAGGAGTTGGTGATGGACAGGGAGGCCTGGCGTGCTGTGATTCACGGGGTTGCAAAGAGTCAGACACAACTGAGCGACTGAACTGAACTGAACTGATTCTTGTCCAGATTATATCCCGTATAGGTTACTACAGAATACTGAGTAGAGTTCCCTGTGCTATACATTGGACCCTTGTCAATTATCTATCTTTATATATACTAGTATCTATATGTTAATCCCAACCTCCTAATTTATCCCTCCTGACCCCCCACCCCCCCACCAACCTGTCTCCTTTGGTATCCTTGAGTTTGTTTTCTGTGTCTGTAAATCTGTTTCTAAAGAAGTTTGATTGTATCATTTTTTTAGATTCCACCTATAAATGCTATCATATGATATCTGCCTTTTGTCTGTCTGACTGACTTCTCTTAGTATGATAATCTCTAGGTCCATTCATGTTGCTGCAAATGGCATTATTTCATTTTTTTAAGCTGAGTAATATTCCATCATACATAAGTGCCACTTCTTATTTATCCATTTATCTGGAAATGGACATCCAGCTTGCTTCCGTGTCTTGGCTGTTGTAAACAGTGCTGCAATGAACGCTGGGGTGTATGCCTCTTTCAAAGTTTTCTCTGGATATATGCCCAGGAGTGGGACTGCTGGACCATATGGTAGTGCTATTTTTAATTTTTAAAAGGAACCTCCATACTTTTCTCCCTAGTGGCTGTACCAGTTTATATTCCCACCAACAATGGGAGTACCTTTGACTTCATTGCAACATGGGGAAAAACAGTTTCTGTGCTATTGTGAAGGTATACATTATGGTTTTATACATGATAGACTTCTGTTAAGTTTCAGGAGTGCTGAAGACAACTGAGTAATGTTATCAAATTGTTCAAGGGTTTTGTATTTTATACACATCTGTGTACATATGTATATGTGTATGAATTTATTCATTTGTTTTATTTGGTCCACTAAACTTCTTGACTTATCAGTAAGGGAGAGAGCTGAGCTGTAGTCTCTCACTCTGATAATAGATTTGCCCATTTCTTTTGGTTGGTATTTTCAGGTGATTTCATTAGGTGCCTAACATTCAGAATTATCATACCTTCCTAATGACTAAAACTTTAACCATTATAACAGTGACCATTTTTTCCCGAAAAATATTTTTTCTGCCTTTAATTCTCTAACATAGCTACTCCAACTTTCTTCTGTTTGATGTTTTTCTGGAAGGTAATCTTTTACTTTAATATTTTTATTTCCTATTTTTTGGTTTTATTTTTGGTGTTTTATTTCGGGGGCTTTTGAAAACAGCATATAAACTGGGCTTTGTTTATCTTTCCCTTTTGGTTAATTTTGAAAGAATGTAACCGGTTTACATTTATCATGGTTATTAATTTATTTGAATTTGTTTTTACCTTATTATTTAAGAATCTTGCTTTTCTTCTTCTATGGCTATTTTTATTATTCACCATCATTTTTAGTTTGTTATTGTCTCACTGATTCGATGGGTTTTTAATCTCTCTTTTGGGGAGATTTATGCATACTATTTCAGTTCTTTTAGTGATTATCATCGAACATTTACCGTGCATTTTTATCTTAACAAAATCTAAATTTAAGCTATTTTCACCTCTCTACCCAATACGTGAACTGTGAACTTCCTGATGTTCAAGCTGGCTTTAGAAAAGGCAGAGGAACCAGAGATCAAATTGCCAACATCCGCTGGATCATAGAAAAAGCAAGAGAGTTCCAGAAAAACATCTATTTCTGCTTTAGTGACTATGCCAAAGCCTTTGACTGTGTGGATCACAATAAACTGTGGAAAATTCTGAAAGAGATGGGAATACCAGACTACCTAACCTGCCTCTTGAGAAATCTGTATGCAGATCAGGAAGCAACAGTTAGAACTGGACATGGAACAACAGACTGGTTCCAAATAGGAAGAGGAGTACGTCAAGGCTGTATATTGTCACCCTGCTTATTTAACTTCTATGCAGAGTACATCATGAGAAATGCTGGACTAAGTCCATTCTGAAGATCAACCCTGGCATTTCTTTGGAAGGAATGATGCTAAAGCTGAAATTCCAGTACTTTGGCCACCTCATGCGAAGAGTTGACTCACTGGAAAAGACTCTGATGCTGGGAGGGATTGGGGGCAGGAGGAGAAGGGGATGACAGAGGATGAGATGGCTGGATGGCATCACTGACTCAATGGACGTGATTTTGAGTGAACTCCAGGAGTTGGTGATGGACAGGGAGGCCTGGCGTGCTGCAATTCATGGAGTTGCAAAGAGTTGGACACAACTGGGCGACTGAACTGAATTGAGCTGAACTGATACTGTATTGGTGTTTTTCTTTCTGACTTACTTCACTCTGTATAGTAGGCTCCAGTTTCATCTACCTCGTTAGAACTGATTCAAATGTGTTCTTTTGAATGGCTGGGTACCATTCATTGTGTATATGTACCGCAGCTTTCTTATCCATTCGTCTGCCGAGGGAGTTTTATTCCTAGCTTTTCACGGCCCTCCATACTGCTCTCCACTGTGGTTGTATCAGGTTGCTTGGCCCCAACAGTGTAAGAGGGTTCCCTTTTCTGCACACCCTCTCCAGCATTTACTGTTTGTAGACTTTTTAATGATGGCCATGCTGACCTGGGTGAGATGGTACCTCATTGTGGTTTTGGTTTGCACGCATGCCGAGTCACTTCAGTCATGTCCGACTCTTTGCGACACCATGGACTGTAGCCCATCAGGCTTCTCGGTCTGTGAGATTCTCCAGGCAAGAATACTGGAGTGAGTAGCCATTTTCTCTTCCAGGGGACCTTCCTAACCCAGGCGTCGGAACATCTCATGTTTCCTGAATTGGCAGGCAGGTTCTTTACCACTGAACCCCTGGGGAAGCCCTGTGATTCTGGTTTGCATTTCCCTGATCATGAGTGATGTTCAGTGTCTTTGCGTGTGTTTGTTAGCCATCTGTATGTCTTCTTTGGAGCAATGTCTGTTTAGGTCTTCTACCCACTTTTTGATTGCATTGTTTGCTTTTCTGGTATTGAGCTCATCATTCCTTTTTGCATTTCTGACAGTTCTTCTGAAATCATGTTCTTCCTTCTTAAAGAACAGGCTTTACGTCTGCAATTAATGTAGGTCTCTTGGTGGTAAACTCTTTATATCTCTCTGTATTCAGGCTTTACTCTCATTCCTGAAATATGATTTTTCTGACTATGTAATTATAGGATAATAGTGATGGCTTTTAAAGATTATGCAGTGATTTTCTCAATTTGTTGTCTTTTTTCCCTCTGGATATTTTTATAGATTCTCTTAATGTCTTTTTACTTAAGAACTTCTGCTGTGATATCATGGCATGAGTTTCTTGTCCCACTGTGCTCAGCATACACTGAAAACATTGCTCCTTTTTTTTGAAACATTGTTTCTTGCATCTAGGGAATTTGAAAAATCACAGCCATTATGTCTTCAAATATTGTGTCTCCTGCATTCTTCCAGGACTTAAATATCTGTTAGACTTTCTTATTCCTTACTTCATCTCTTAATTTAAAAAAATAATTTTTTTTCAATATTTCAACATTGTTTTTTCAGGTATCTTTCCTATACCAGTGATTGTCTTCAGCCTCAAAAAACTAGGTTTAGGGAAAGAGTATGACTGAAGTTTTTAATGGAGATTTCTGAAATACTGAAATAAAGAGGATGCCTCTCGTCCTTCAGGAGACCATCTTCCTGGAGACAGAACAGACTAAAATTATGGTCTTCACACCTTTTATTTAAACCTTTTAGTAGATGGAAGTCTTCCAAGGATGGCAGGTGTCCTAGAGTGGTCTGGCCGAGGCTAGCATTAAGGAATAAGTTGTTATTTTGTTAAGCCACTGGTAGTTTTGAAGTGGTTTCTTATGTTCTGTGACCTAACATGCTGACTAAGAACTGTTAATCTGGGGACAAACTTTATTTTTGCTGTTTTACAAGTGAGGAAACTCTTAGTCTAAATTGAGTATTCACCAAGACCTAGATATTTGGATGCACACTTGTCTGCTCTTTAAACCTTACTCTATAGATTCGGTGCCTCTTCCTCCATGGGAATAGTAATTTCTCCTCCAAAGGAGATACCATGATAATGGAGAAGATATTGATAAAATATTGGTAAGAAGAAAGAATTTATGTAAGTATTGATAAATTGTGAGTAGCGGTCTTCACCTTAGTTCTGAATGGCTGATTTTATTTAAGAATTATTCAGTAAAGTATGTACATATGAATCTAAATATTACTGTTTTAGGCCATTTAGGCTGCTATAACAAGCTACCACAGACTGGCTTATAAACAACAGAAACTTATTTCTGACAGTTCTAGAGCCTGGAAGTCTAAGATTGGCGTGCCCACACAGTCAAGTTATTTATGTAATGAAAGCCCGTTTCCAACTTCATAAACAGCTGACTTCTCTCTGTGTCCTCACAAAGGGTGAAGGGAGTGGAAACTTCCCCAGGTCTCTTTTATAAGCCCACTGTGTGTGTGTGTGTGTGTGTGCACTCAGGCACGCCCTTGCATGCGCACATGTGCTCACTCAGTCGTATCCGACTCTTTGTGACCCCATATGGACTCTCGCCCTTGAGGCTCCTCTGTCCATAGAGTTTTCCAGACAAGAATACTGGAGTAGACTCCAGAGGATCTTCCCGACCCGGGGATCGACCCCACATCTCCTGCGTCTCCTGCATGGGCAGGTGGATTCTTTACCACTGAGTCACCTGGAAAGCCCATATGAGCCCACTAGTCCCATTCATAAGGGAAGGCCCTAGTTTCCGATGTCATCACGCTGGGCGTTAGGTTTCAACATATTGATTGAATAAAAAACATTCAGACCATAGTAATTATCCTTCTTAAAAACAGGTTAATTACAAAAAATTGTCAAAAAAGTATGCAAATTGATACTACATAAGTGTCATATGCTTAATATGTTGTGGAAGCTGTAGCTAGTAATATTGTAACTGACTCTTTTTTTTTATTTTATGGTGGTGTTTATTATATCCTCTGGATTTTCCAGATATTTTTATTTTATACACATAAGAACTCCCAACTTATAAACATGATAAGATTATAGCAGTTTGAGTGGCACCCAAATAATTTCTATCAATCGCTCCAAGGCTATAATAATTTAAATGTCTATTTAACTTCAAAGCAAATCAATTAATAGTCCTTCAGTCTAGATTATACCTGTATTTTCAATAGAGAAAATCTACAGTATTGTGCTGAGGGATTTTAAACTTGAATTCCATGAAGGTAATCCTTTCAAGCTTTAAAAATATTTGTGCTCCTCAGGGTTACATATTCCACCAGGTGTCTTTTTCCAAAATAATTTAATTCCATTTAAAAATCTGTTAAGTTTTCACAGTTGGGTACTCTTAGTACAACCACGTATATTTGCATGTTGGTTCCTCTTATGTACTAAACAGACTAAGCCTTGAACCTATGGCATCCATCTCTGGCTATGATAAAACTTTATCTGGGGCATTTTTTCTATCGTTAACTGTTAAGTTCTTGAATAGGCTTCTAGTTTTCCCTTATGTTGGTTTCAGGCTAATATACAATCAAACTTGATTCAGTGATTCCAGCTCTATACAGTGTTTTATTTCCCTTTTTTTCCATTTTATCAACCCAGTTTTTTCTTCCTTTTTGCACTTGATGGTCAACTGGGCACTTTTCGTATGTTACATGAGCTCCTGTGTCTCCTACACGGGAGTGTATCGTTCCTCATTTCTCATGATTTCCTTTTTTTTGTTTGTTTGCATATACCGCTTCTAAGTATACTTTGAAAACTCAAACAACTTCTTTGCTAAACATCCATGTTTTAATGGTTTAATAACAAATAGAGTAGCTATTTCTTGGATTAATAAACAACCTGATACTCATTGAATACCCTCTATTGGTAATGGAAATATTTGGCTACTAGCATCATTTTATACTGATTAAATTCCATAGGCTTGACTTTATAAATATAAGCATTTCTCTAGTCATAATTTTATATAAGAGCTATGGGAGAATTCCTACCATCAAGAAGTTTATAATCAGGGTGCTCCTTTTGCTATTTTCTTGAAAACTCAAGATAAAGTTAAAATGAAATGCATTAGATTTTAAAAACTTAATAGCTTATAAATTCTGAAAGTAAAATTAGGAATATCCCTCCTTGGGAAATAGCCTTGTTCCTCCCATCTTGGTTACTTTATTAAATCATAGGTTAAATTATTGAGTAGAATGTCTTTCCTTCAGGTAAAGACTATTTTAATCTGTATATGCAAGTATCTATTGACACATAAACTTTGATACTCTTTTCACTTGATGGAAGACAGGGTGTTCTCTCAGACAGACACTACATTATGAGCCTCCCGTCCATCCCTCTTATTTTATTGTTTTATGTGTGTGTGTGCATGCGTGCGAATGCTCAGCTGCTCAGTCATGTCCATCTCTTTCTGACCCCATGAACTATAGGCCACCAGGCTCCTCTGCCCATAACAATTCCCAGGTAAGGATACTGGAGTGAGTTGCCATTTTCTACTCCATGGGGATCTTTCCAGCCCAGGGAAAGAACCCACATCTCCTGGGACTCCTGCATTGGCAGGCAGATTCTTTATCACTGTGCCACCTTGCTGTATGATTTCAAACAAATTATAGAGTATCTGTTGTTTCTGCTTTTTTATTTGCATATGACCGTGTTCTGAGTATTGTAATTATTGTGATATTAGATGTAGAAATCAGGATTGGTGATATCTTTTTCAATCTTAGACTATAATACCCCCTATAGAGTTAATAGTAATTTAGAGAAATCACAGAGAGCCTAGATTTCATTTGCATTCTTCTTGTACATTTTTCTCAAATTATGTTAAAATAATTATCAGCATGAAAATGTACAATAAAGGAGAAATACATGTAAAGGATACTTATAACTGCTGACATCTTTGCAAGATAAAGTGGGTAATGATTTGAAAAAAATAGAGAAATTTCCCTTGAAATAAGGAGAATAATTATTAGGAATATAAGGGCAGCAAAGTCCTTCCATGAAAAGTATATTCTCTTTATTATGTTGTTAATGATACATGTGCTGATCATTACTGTGCATGAGACAGTGTCTCAGGTGGAGGTAAATGAAATCCCTTCTCCTGTTTAAGGAGTCAAGCAGGGATATATGACAGCGAGAGTGTAAATAACTACATTTCAGAGGAGAATAAAATAAAATCTGTGGAAGATTAGAGAAGGACAAATTACTTCTGTTGTGAGCTGATGGTAGAAGGTATTTGGGAAAGATTTTTGTATATTTTGAATTTGATGCAAAGACAGAGATAAGATGGGAGGTATGAGCAAAGTCACAAAGGTGCAAAAACAAAAGATATTTTCAGTAAATAGTAACTTAAATTATGTTGTTAAAAAGTAATGGGACTTCTGGTTGGGGCATGATAGACTGAAACAAATGTATTTATTTCCAGTCCATCTTAGCCCTACTAAAATAATAGAGACTATTTTAAAAGAGCATGACTTCAAAAACGGATGGGAACAACCATAAGACAAATAAGATTTTGTCTTATTTAGGTGAAACTGAGTTAATAGAGCAAAGAAATCTAAAACTTAATGGATAGCAAAGGGTCTGAAAATTTTTTATATCTCTAACACAAAGAGAAAAATCAAAGCAAATGATTTCTTTTTAATTCCACTCAAAGAACAAAATACAACATGGAAAACATTTAATATTCATAGAGAAATAAGAAAAAATCATCCTTGAAACAGGAAAAGGAAGATGCAGAAATATTTTTTTCTTTAAGGGACAGTCCTGTGAGACTATTATGAAAAGACCTGCAGGGTCCACCTCTCCCAGAGCCTTGAATTCTGAGTATTGAGGAACCATCCAAAGCATTTGAGCAAGTGATGCTCAGGATGAAGAGCTCTGCCTTAGGAACATTAACCTGGTACCAAAGACAAAGAGCGGGATAAGGAAAAGGGGCAGAGAGTTACAATAAAAATTATATGGTGAAAGGAACCGAAGGTCTAGGTTCAAAAAGTGCTGGGAGGAATAGAGGACAGATTTAGGGAAAAAATAGTTAGAGAATGGGAAAGAACTGAGTCTGAAGACACAGGAAGGAAAGAAACTGTTGAGTCTCAGAAGAGCTAGTATCAGTGTTGTCCTTTTGTGTTTGCGATATGAATGGAAAGTGCAAATAGAAATAATTGAGCAAGACAGAGAAAATTGATCTCTGGAGACTGAGATCTGAACAGTGAATTTGGCGACATGGAGGACTCTGATGATCTTCAAGAGAATGATTTTAGTAGAATGTTGGAGGTGAAAGGTGGTTGGAATGAGTTAGGAGAACATGAAAAGAGGAACCAGAAAATTTAAGAATAATGCTGGCAAGGAGTTTTGCAACAAAAGATCATAGTTTTAGCAGAGCTTTAAGAGGAGGTCTCATTCACTGAAGCACAATAGAGGAATGAGTGAGGACATTCTATTTTTATTTGTGTTTTCCAGTTGAGTGTTAGAGAGCATCCTAATATCTAGAAAGTTTTATAAAGTTTCACTATGATGTTTTTTATAAATCATGGCAGGAAACCAGCTTGTCTTTTGAAATACACAAACTGCCCACAGTGCACTCAAACACACAGAAACTAGCACGTATACTTTAAAAACAGTATATTATCAGTGTTAACACATTTCTAGCTAGTTTTACATCATGTAAAAATAAATTCAGATATTTGATATTTGTCAATTCTTACAACTTGGCATTGATGAAATAAAAACTTTATTTTAGACCTTTATGGAAGTCAGCGTACCGTGTAATAACAGATCCTTGCTTCTCCCTGAGAAAACCTAAGAAGCCATACTTCTGATATCGTCTCATAGTCTGAATCATGGTAGAACTCTTCCTTTACGAATGAGTTAGAAAGAAGCACATATATCCACAATACTGGAGGGATAACTGCATTGTCAAAGAAACCATTTGCTAAGACTCAAAAAGCCCATGTCTGTTAATTCCTTACACAAAACCTTAGATTCTTAAACTTGAAAAGCAAGAAGCTGTGTGTTTCCCATTGTTGCTAAACCCCCAATTCTGATGGTGGATACCCAATATCTCATGTAGGATGATGTTAAGTAGGAAACTCCTTAAGGGTGAAGCCAGAACCTATGCAGAACATTGTAGGAGGGAGGTCCTTCTGGAGAGTAGGATCAGATGCTCATCAAGGACTTACCACCTTGAGGGGGCTCTCGCCGTGCCTTCCTGCAGGGACAGCCACATCAGTTTTTCCTTTCTTAAATGGAAGCATTCATTGTGGCTACCTTGTCCTGTTCCGCCACTGTATGAAAGAAAGAAAGTGAAGTCGCTCAGTCGTGTCTGACTCTTCACGACCCCATGGACTGCAGCCTACCAGGCTCCTCCAGCCATGGGATTCTCCAGGCAAGAACACTGGAGTGGGGTGCCATTTCCTTCTCCAGGGGATCTTCCCGACCCAGGGTTCAAACCCAGGTCTCCTGCATTGCAGGCAGACACTTTAACCTCTGAGCCACCAGGGAACAAAGGGGTGGGTAAACTGCCCTTTGAGTTCATACGTGTCATATCACTCAGAGATGCTCCACTTTGAGCTTTATGTAAGATGCCTGAGGGGAACTTTTAGGTGTCTGTGGAGACTAGAATGTACGGGTGAAAAGAGTAGAATGGAGACTTGGTGATGAGACGGGTAGACTTTAGCAAAGACTAGTTAGACTCTTACAAAACCTGTGTTCTCATGTTCCTGAACACATAAGAAGTAACTATTTTACTGAGTTCTAGACAATAGAATGTGTGTGGCAATAATGTATGCCAGTCCTAGCGTGGTCCATAAAATCCGCATGTGCTGACTTAATGGAGAAAACTTCCAGGACCTGGGAAAGGATAGGAGCCACACTGTAGAGGAAACTGATTCCCGGAACGACCGAGGAGAAGAGAGGACTATCTGCTTTGAACTTTGATCAGAATAAACAAAATTTTAATGGATTTCACACAGTAAAAGGGCTTCCTAGGTGATGCTAGTGGTAAAGAACCTGACTGCCAATGCAGGAGACGTGAGACACAGGTTCAGCTCCTGGCCCAGGAAGATCCCCTGGAGGAGGGCATGGCAACCCACTCCAGTATTCTTGCCTGGAGAATCCCATGGACAGAGGAGCCTGGTGAGCTCTAATCCATAGGGTTGCAAAGAGTTAGACACGACTGAAGTGACTTAGCACGCACACAATAAAAATTGAGTGGGGGCTTTGGTCGTTATCGTAGCAAGCATTTTTTTGTATTCATCCAATTTTTATTTTGTTTTTAAATTTCTCCTTCCCATTTAAAAAAAATGTTTTGAAGGTTGTTCTTGTGAATTGTTCAAGAATCTAGTATAAGCAGTAAAATAAACAGTAAAATCCATAAATTTTTTTCACTTGCATTGTAATACTTAGGTTTAACTTAGATTTCATTTTAAAAAATGAAATTCTTTGTTAGTGCAGAGTTCTCTTAAGTCAAACAGAATGTAGAATGAATTATATATTAGTTATAATTTGGTCATATATTGGTTATATAATATATAATTTATATATTGGTTATAATTATATTGGTTATAATT
>SJYT01069660.1:64936-78112 GCA_006410635.1 Cephalophus harveyi
TGTGTGTGTGTGTGTATGTGCCTGCGTGTGTGCTCCGTGTATATTTATATACGCATTTCACAGTTTATCCGTTCATCCATCGATGGACATTTTGCTTTCATGTCTTGGCTGCACTGAACACGGAGTTATATATCTTTCTGAATTAGTCTTTCATCTTCTTTGGATAAATACTCAGAAGTGGCATTACTCGAGCATACAGTAGTTCTATTTTTATTTTGGAAGGAAGTCTCCATACTGTTTTCCATGGTGACTGCACTAATTTTCATTCTCACCAACAGTGTACTAGGGTTCCCTTTTATTCGCATTCTCACCAACACTTGTTACCTTTTGTCTTTTTGATAATAGCCATTCTAACAGGTGTGAAGTGATGTATAATTGTGGTTTTGATTTTCATTTCCCTCATAATTTGGGATGTTGAGAATCTTTTCATGTACTTTGTTGGCTATCCAAATGTCTTCTTTGAAAAAAAAGTCTTTGGAGATTCTCTGCCCACTTTTTATTGGATCGTTTATGGGTTTTTTTGGTTTTGTTTTTTGTTTGTTGCTGTTGAGTTGTTTGGGTTTTTTATATATATGTTAACCCCTTATTGGATAAATGATTTTGCAGATATTTTCTGCGATTACCTAGATTGCCTTTTCCTTTTGCTGACGGTTTTCTTTTTGTGCACAGAAGCTTCCTAGTTAGATGTAGTCTCGCCTCTTTATTTTTGCTTTTGTTGTCTTTGCTTCTGGAATCAGACTGGAAAATTCAGCATCAAAAATGATTTCAAAGTGCCTACTGTCTCCTGTTTTCTCCTGGGAGTTTTATGGTTTCAGGTCTTATATTCAAGTCTGATCCAACTTGAGTTAATTTTTGAGTTAAGATAGTGATCCAGTCAGACATGACTGAGCGACTGCACTTTCACTTTTCACTTTCATGCATTGGAGAAGGAAATGGCAACCCACTCCAGTGTTCTTGCCTGAAGAATCCCAGGGACAGCAGAGCCTGGTGGGTTGCCGTCTATGGGGTCGCACAGAGTCGGACACGACTGAAGCGACTTAGCAGCACCAGCAGCAGTGATCCAGTTTCATTCTTTTGCAGGTGGCTGTCCAGTTTTCCTACTACAATTTATTGAAAAGACTGTTCTTTCTCTAGTATATATTCTTGATCGTTTGTCTTAAAATAACTGACCATGTAGGCATTTTTTTTCTGTGCTCTCTATTCTATTCCATTAACTGAAATGTCTTTTTGTTTGCCAGTACCATACTGTTTTAAATTACTAAAGTATTTGTAGTTTACTTTGAAAACAGGGGCATGATACCTCCACTTTTGTTCTTCTTCAGGATTGCTTTGACTGTTTGGGTTCTTTTGTGATTACATACAAATTTTAGAATTATTTGTTCTAGTTCTGTGAAAATTGCCACAGAGATTGCATTGAATTTGTATATTACTTTGAGTAGTATGGACAGTTTAACAATATTAATCTTTCCAATCCATGGACACAAAATATCTTTCCATTCGTTTCTGTCTTCTTCAATTTATTTCATTAATGTTATAGTTTTCAGTGTACAGGTCTTTCATCTCCTTGCTTTAATTAATTCCTAGGTATTTTATTCTTTTTGATGTAATTGTAAATGAGATTGTTTTCTTAAGTTCTGTTTCTGTTAGTTTTGTATTAGTGTATAGAAACACAGAAGATTTGCATATATTAATTTTGTATTCTGCAACTTTGCTAAATTCTTTTATTAGTTCAAATAGTTACTTGGAGGAGTTTTTAGAGTTTTCCCTAAATAGTTTCATGTCATTTACACATAGTTTCTGTTTTGTTTCTTTCTTTCCAATTTGGATGTCTTTTATTTCTTTTTCTTGCCTAATTGCTGTGGCTAGGATTTCCAGTACTATGTTGAATAAAAGTGATGAGACTTGGCATCCTTCTTGTGTTCCTGAACTTAGGGCTTTTAGGGGTTGGTGTGATGTTAGCTGTAGGTTTGTCACATATGGCATTTATTATGTTGATATATATTTCCTCTGTTTATATCACATCTCTTCTTTCATAATTCTTGCATTTCTAGGTTTTTTTTTTTTATCATCTTTCACAGGACTGATTGCTTCATCAGGTTTTCAAAATTCTTGGCCAACTATTTCATATGAATGTTTACCTTTGCATGAGTTTTCTTCAATTGTTTGTTTGTATTTTTACTCTTTTATATTTTCCTTTCTTAGGGTATTTTTTGTCTTGGTACTGTGCTAGGTTTTACTTAAATACTCATCATTGTATANTCTTTCACAGGACTGATTGCTTCATCAGGTTTTCAAAATTCTTGGCCAACTATTTCATATGAATGTTTACCTTTGCATGAGTTTTCTTCAATTGTTAGTTTGTATTTTTACTCTTTTATATTTTCCTTTCTTAGGGTATTTTTTGTCTTGGTACTGTGCTAGGTTTTACTTAAATACTCATCATTGTATAAGTTGACTTTTCCTAGACTGTAATGTGAAGGAGGTTTCTGGATCATATAGAGGGTAGCATTCTTCTGGGATTCTTAATCTAAAATTCCTCTCCATCTCTGCTGTTAAAAAGAATGAAAGTTACAAGTATTATTTGTTTATGTTTTTACTTAGGTGGCCCTTCTCTTCTGCTTATCTGATTCCAAATGAACATGATAGATCTGCTATGAGCTCTATTTGCCCCCAATTTTGCAAACAATAAATTTTTTTTCATGGGATTTTCCTCACTCCAAATTATTTTTGTGTTATTTTCTTTAATCCCTCATTGATTTTACATCGCTCACCATATTTCATCTCGTCTATTTCTCCCACATGACTTTTGCCTTACCTTGTTAAGCTTTTAGTGGCAATTGTTTTTTTCTCCTAGTTTTACAATAAATGGAATTCATAGTGTATTTGTATGATTCTAGAATAAAAAGAAGGAAGAAATGACCATTCTAGAAATTATTTTAACTTTCAAGATCTTGTACTTACAAATACCAAGGAAGTAAAGTAGTTTAGGAAAGAAAGCATTTTCTCAACTCCTGTATTTCTTTTTAAGTCAAGATTATTTCATATTTTATTGTATAATGAAAACAAAGAAAGTGACAAAATTAAAGGAAACACAGACAAGGAAACTTCTCACTGACTCATGTTGTATGGTGTGTGTGTGTGTGTGTGTGTGTGTGTATTGCTTATACAAGGGCGCTTTTGTTCAGTTGCTCAGTTGTGTCTGATTCTTTGCAGCCCCATGGACTGCTGCACTCCAGGTTTCCCTGTCTTTCACCGTCTCCTGGAGCTTGCTCAAGCTCCTTCCATTGAGTCGGTGATGCCATCCATTATGTCATCCTCTGTCATTCCCTTCTCCTGCCTTCAGTCTTTTCCAGCATCAGGGTTTTTTCTAATGAGTCAGTTCTTTGCATCAGCTGGCCAAAGTATTGGAGCTTCAGCTTCATCATCAGTCCTTCCAATGAATATTCAGAACTGATTTCCTTTAGAATTGACTGGTTTGATCTCCCTTGCAGTTCAAGGGATTCTCAAGAGTCTTCTCCAACACCACAGTTTAAAGGCATCAATTCTTCAGTGCTCAGCTTTCTTTTATAGTCCAGCTCTCACATCCATATATTACTATTGGAAAAACCATAACTTTGACTAGATGGACCTTTGTCAGCAAAGTAATGTCTCTGATTTTTAAAATGCTGTCTAGGTTGGTCATAGCTTTTCTTCCAAAGAGCAAGCATCTTTTAATTTCATGGCTGCAGTCACCATCTGCAGTGATTTTGGAGCCCTAGAAAATGAAGTCTGTCACTATTTCCATTGTTTCCCCATCTATTTGCCATGAAGTGATACTGGATTTCCTGATCTTAGCTTTGTGAATGTTGAGTTTTAAGTCAGCCTTTTTACTCTCCTCTTTCACTTTCATCACGAGGCTCTGTAGCTCCTCTTTGCTTTCTGCCATTGGGGTGGTGCCATCTGCATATCTGAGGTTATAGATATTTTTCCCGACAATCTTGATTCCAGTTTGTGCTTCATCCCGTCCAACATTTTGCATGATGTACTCTGCCTAGAAGTTAAATAAGCAGGGTGACAATATACAGCTTTGACATACTCCTTTCCCAATTTGGAACCAATCCAAATTGGGTATGGAATGCTTATATATAATTCTAATATCTAATGTGTTTCAAATTATAAATTCTATTCAAAATGTAATTATATATGTTCATCTAAAGTAAACTTTATCTATGGAAGTATAAACACTTCTGAATGTAGAGAAAAGTCATCAATAAATATTCTGATTTGTGATTTGTGAGTGTCTAGTGAGGGTTGGTTAGACTAATGGCCAACACTGGCATGTTGCTAATAGAGAAGAGTTTAAGAGTTTGTTTTCCACACGGACTTGATTCTATTTTGGCCACAAGGTGACCTAACATCACCTAGCTTTCACAGATGAAGATCTTGGCTTTAAAAAAAGGCACTTTATTAGTGAAAAAATAAAAATACAAAGTAGATAAAAGTAAAAACATATTGCACCTAAACAGGTAATGATGCATTGGTATCTTTACCTAGAATAGATAACTTACTACTTAGATAGGTCTTCGTTTCTTGTTTTCCTTTCACATTTTTAATACTTCTTTCATGGTGGAAAAACCTCAGACTGTTAAAAGTTCTAATCTTGTATTTCTTATTATGTTAGCTTCCAGCTAATTTGTAGTATGCATGCTTTCTATGTGTGATGACACACATGTTTTTTGCACATTTCTTTCTTCCTTTGTCTGACCATTAGAGTTTATAAATTATAATCACAGCATTTAATATATCTGCAGATTGCATGAACTTCCAAAGTACTTTATTTCAGAGGAAGCCAGTAGACTGAAGGGAAAGCAGGACTTTAAAATATATATATATTTATTTTTTAATTGAAGGATAATTCCTTTACAGATTTTTGTTGTTTTCTGTCAAACCTCAACATGAATCAGCCATAGGTATATATTTACCCCCTCCCTTTTGAACCTCCCTCCCATCTCTCTCCCCATTCCACCCCTCTAGGTTGATTAAGAGCCCCTGTTTGAATTTCTTGAGCCATACAGCAAATTCCCATTGGCTATCTATTTTGCATATGTTAATGTAAATTTCCATGTTACTCTTTCCATACATCTCACCCTCTCCTCCCCTCTCCCCGTGTCCATAAGTCTATTCTCTATGTCTGTTTATCCACTGCTGTCCTGTAAATAAATTCTTCAGTACCATTTTTCTAGATTCCATATCTATGCATTAGAATACGATATTTATCTTTCTCTTTCTGATTTACTTCACTCTGCATAATAGACTCTAGGTTCATCCACCTCATTAGAACTGAGTCAAATTCAGTCCTTTTTATGGCTGAGTAATATTCCATTGTGTGTATGTACCATAAGTTCTTTATCCATTCATCTGTCAATGGACATCTAGGTTGTTTCCATGTTCTAGCTATTGTAAATAGTACTGCAATGAACAATGGGATACAAGGGTCTTTTTCAATTTGGTTCCCTCAGGGTATATGCCTAGGAGTGGGATCGCTGGGGCATATGGTGGTTTTATTCCTAGTCTTTTAAGGAATCTCTGTACCATCTTCCATAGTGGCTGTATCAATTTACATTCCCACCAACAGTGCAAGAGTGTTCCCTTTTCTCCACACCCTCTCCAGCACTTATTGTTTGTAGACTTTTTGATGATGGCCATTCTGACTGGTGCATTGTAGCTTTGATTTGTATTTCTCTAATAATGAGCGATGTTGAGCATCTTTTCATGTGTTTGTTAGTCATCTGTATGTCTTCTTTGGAGAGATGTCTGTTTAGGTCTTTTTCCCACTTTTTGATTGGGTTGTTTGTTTTTAACCAATGTAAATTTATTTTTATTTTAGAGAGTTCTAAAAATGTTTTATATTAAATATCTAGTTTTTTCTAGAGACTATCAGCTTGCATCATTAGACACAAGGATTTTCAAATTTTCTATTAAAATATTCATGATATGTAAGATGCAAATAGTTATAGCCTCTTCACTATACAAAAATAACATTTTTACTCTAATTATTCAGTAAGAAATAACTCTGTTGCAAGATAATGAAAGTTTATGTTTAGATATAAACTATTTACTATTCTTTCAACGTTAAAGGTAAGAGGAATAGAATGTATTTTAAACCCTTGCCCATTTATATTCTCCTTTCACATTTAGCTCACTCATTTATTTGGCCTTAGTGTTAGGTGTGACAGTGTATTAGCCATATGGGTTTTTTTGGTTTTGTTTTTTGTTTGTTGCTGTTGAGTTGTTTGGGTTTTTTATATATATGTTAACCCCTTATTGGATAAATGATTTTGCAGATATTTTCTGCGATTACCTAGATTGCCTTTTCCTTTTGCTGACGGTTTTCTTTTTGTGCACAGAAGCTTCCTAGTTAGATGTAGTCTCGCCTCTTTATTTTTGCTTTTGTTGTCTTTGCTTCTGGAATCAGACTGGAAAATTCAGCATCAAAAATGATTTCAAAGTGCCTACTGTCTCCTGTTTTCTCGTGGGAGTTTTATGGTTTCAGGTCTTATATTCAAGTCTGATCCATCTTGAGTTAATTTTTGAGTTAAGATAGTGATCCAGTCAGACATGACTGAGCGACTGCACTTTCACTTTTCACTTTCATGCATTGGAGAAGGAAATGGCAACCCACTCCAGTGTTCTTGCCTGAAGAATCCCAGGGACAGCAGAGCCTGGTGGGTTGCCGTCTATGGGGTCGCACGGAGTCAGACACGACTGAAGCGACTGAGCAGCACCAGCAGCAGTGATCCAGTTTCATTCTTTTGCAGGTGGCTGTCCAGTTTTCCTACTACAATTTATTGAAAAGACTGTTCTTTCTCTAGTATATATTCTTGACCGTTTGTCTTAAAATAACTGACTATGTAGGCATTTTTTTTCTGTGCTCTCTATTCTATTCCATTAACTGAAATGTCTTTTTGTTTGCCAGTACCATACTGTTTTAAATTACTAAAGTATTTGTAGTTTACTTTGAAAACAGGGGCATGATACCTCCACTTTTGTTCTTCTTCAGGATTGCTTTGACTGTTTGGGTTCTTTTGTGATTACATACAAATTTTAGAATTATTTGTTCTAGTTCTGTGAAAATTGCCACAGAGATTGCATTGAATTTGTATATTACTTTGAGTAGTATGGACAGTTTAACAATATTAATCTTTCCAGTCCATGGACACAAAATATCTTTCCATTCGTTTCTGTCTTCTTCAATTTATTTCATTAATGTTATAGTTTTCAGTGTACAGGTCTTTCATCTCCTTGCTTTAATTAATTCCTAGGTATTTTATTCTTTTTGATGTAATTGTAAATGAGATTGTTTTCTTAAGTTCTGTTTCTGTTAGTTTTGTATTAGTGTATAGAAACACAGAAGATTTGCATATATTAATTTTGTATTCTGCAACTTTGCTAAATTCTTTTATTAGTTCAAATAGTTACTTGGAGGAGTTTTTAGAGTTTTCCCTAAATAGTTTCATGTCATTTACACATAGTTTCTGTTTTGTTTCTTTCTTTCCAATTTGGATGTCTTTTATTTCTTTTTCTTGCCTAATTGCTGTGGCTAGGATTTCCAGTACTATGTTGAATAAAAGTGATGAGACTTGGCATCCTTCTTGTGTTCCTGAACTTAGGGCTTTTAGGGGTTGGTGTGATGTTAGCTGTAGGTTTGTCACATATGGCATTTATTATGTTGATATATATTTCCTCTGTTTATATCACATCTCTTCTTTCATAATTCTTGCATTTCTAGGTTTTTTTTTTTTTTATCGTCTTTCACAGGACTGATTGCTTCATCAGGTTTTCAAAATTCTTGGCCAACTATTTCATATGAATGTTTACCTTTGCATGAGTTTTCTTCAATTGTTAGTTTGTATTTTTACTCTTTTATATTTTCCTTTCTTAGGGTATTTTTTGTCTTGGTACTGTGCTAGGTTTTACTTAAATACTCATCATTGTATAAGTTGACTTTTCCTAGACTGTAATGTGAAGGAGGTTTCTGGATCATATAGAGGGTAGCATTCTTCTGGGATTCTTAATCTAAAATTCCTCTCCATCTCTGCTGTTAAAAAGAATGAAAGTTACAAGTATTATTTGTTTATGTTTTTACTTAGGTGGCCCTTCTTTTCTGCTTATCTGATTCCAAATGAACATGATAGATCTGCTATGAGCTCTATTTGCCCTCAATTTTGCAAACAAGTAATAAATTTTTTTTCATGGGATTTTCCTCACTCCAGATTATTTTTGTGTTATTTTCTTTAATCCCTCATTGATTTCACATCGCTCACCATATTTCATCTCATCTATTTCTCCCACATGACTTTTGCCTTACCTTGTTAAGCTTTTAGTGGCAATTGTTTTTTTTCTCCTAGTTTTACAATAAATGGAATTCATAGTGTATTTGTATGATTCTAGAATAAAAAGAAGGAAGAAATGACCATTCTAGAAATTATTTTAACTTTCAAGATCTTGTACTTACAAATACCAAGGAAGTAAAGTAGTTTAGGAAAGAAAGCATTTTCTCAATTCCTGTATTTCTTTTTAAGTCAAGATTATTTCATATTTTATTGTATAATAAAAACAAAGATAGTGACAAAGTTAAACACAGATGAGGAAACTTCTCACTGACTCATGTTGTATGGTGTGTGTGTGTATGTGTGGAATTGCTTATACAAGGGTGCTTTTGTTCAGTTGCTCAGTTTTGTCTGATTATTTGCAACTCCATGTACTGCTGCACTCCAGGTTTCCCTGTCTTTCACCGTCTCCTGGAGCTTGCTCAAGCTCCTTCCATTGAGTCGGTGATGCCATCCATTATGTCATCCTCTGTCATTCCCTTCTCCTGCCTTCAGTCTTTTCCAGCATCAGGGTTTTTTCTAATGAGTCAGTTCTTTGCATCAGCTGGCCAAAGTATTGGAGCTTCAGCTTCATCATCAGTCCTTCCAGTGAATATTCAGAACTGATTTCCTATAGGATTGACTGGTTTGATCTCCCTTGCAGTCCAAGGGATTCTCAAGAGTCTTCTCCAACACCACAGTTTAAAAGCATCAATTCTTCAGTGCTCAGCTTTCTTTTATAGTCCAACTCTCACATCCATATATTACTATTGGAAAAACCATAACTTTGACTAGATGGATCTTTGTCAGCAAAGTAATGTCTCTGATTTTTAGTATGCTAATGCAGTCCAAGGGATTCTCAAGAGTCTTCTCCAACACCACAGTTTAAAAGCATCAATTCTTCAGTGCTCAGCTTTCTTTTATAGTCCAACTCTCACATCCATATATTACTATTGGAAAAACCATAACTTTGACTAGATGGATCTTTGTCAGCAAAGTAATGTCTCTGATTTTTAGTATGCTATCTAGGTTGGTCATAGCTTTTCTTCCAAAGAGCAAGCATCTTTTAATTTCATGGCTGCAGTCACTATCTGCAGTGATTTTGGAGACCTAGAAAATAAAGTCTGTCACTATTTCCATTGTTTCCCCATCTATTTGCCATGAAGTGATGGGACTGGATTTCCTGATCTTCGCTTTGTGAACATTGAGTTTTAAGTCAGCCTTTTCACTCTCCTCTTTCACTTTCATCAAGAGGCTCTGTAGCTCCTCTTTGCTTTCTGCCATTGGGGTGGTGCCATCTGCATAGCTGAGGTTATTGATATTTTTCCTGACAATCTTGATTCCAGTTTGTGCTTCATCCAGTCCAACATTTTGCATGATGTACTCTGCCTAGAAGTTAAATAAGCAGGGTGACAATATACAGCTTTGACATACTCCTTTCCCAATTTGGAACCAATCCAAATTGGGTATGGAATGCTTATATATAATTCTAATATCTAATGTGTTTCAAATTATAAATTCTATTCAAAATGTAATTATATATGTTCATCTAAAGTAAACTTTATCTATGGAAGTATAAACACTTCTGAATGTAGAGAAAAGTCATCAATAAATATTCTGATTTGTGATTTGTGTCTAATGAGGGTTGGTTAGACTAATGGCCAACACTGGCATGTTGCTAATTGAGAAGAGTTTAAGAGTTTGTTCTCCACATGGACTTGACTGTATTTTGGCTACAAGGTGACCTAATATCACCTAGCTTTCACAGATGAAGAAATTGGCTTTAAAAAAAAGCACTTTATTAGTGAAAAAATAAAAATACAAAGTAGATAAAATAAAAACATATTGCACCTAAACAGGTAATGATGCATTGGTATCTTTACCTAGAATAGATAACTTACTACTTAGATAGGTCTTCGTTTCTTGTTTTCCTTTCACATTTTTAATACTTCTTTCATGGTTGAGTGAACCATGGTAGAAACCGTGGTGGAAAAACCTCAGACTGTTAAAGTTCTAATCTTGTATTTCTTATTATGTTAGCTTCCAGCTAATTTGTAGTATGCATGCTTTCTATGTGTGATGGCACACATGTTTTTTGCACATTTCTTTCTTCCTTTGTCTGACCATTAGAGTTTATAAATTATAATCAGAGCATTTAATATATCTGCAGATTGCATGAACTTCCAAAGTACTTTATTTCAGAGGAAGCCAGTAGACTGAAGGGAAAGCAGACCTGTAAAATATATATATATTTATTTTTTAATTGAAGGATAATTCCTTTACAGACTTTTGTTGTTTTCTGTCAAACCTCAACATGAATCAGCCATAGGTATACATTTACCCCCTCCCTTTTGAAACTCCCTCCCATCTCTCTCCCCATCCCACCCCTCTAGGTTGATTAAGAGCCCTTGTTTGAATTTCCTGAGCCATACAGCAAATTCCCATTGGCTATCTATTTTGCAAATGTTAATGTAAGTTTCCATGTTACTCTTTCCATACATCTCACCCTCTCCTCCCCTTTCCCCGTGTCCTCTCCTCCCCTTTCCCCGTGTCCTCTCCTCCCCTTTCCCCGTGTCTATGTCTGTTTATCCATTGCTGCCCTGTAAATAAATTCTTCAGTACCATTTTTCTAGATTCCATATATATGCATTAGAATACGATATTTATCTTTCTCTTTCTGATTTACTTCACTCTGCATAATAGGCTCTAGGTTAATCCACCTCATTAGAACTGAGTCAAATGCAGTCCTTTTTATGGCTGAGTAATATTCCATTGTGTATATGTACCATAACTTCTTTATCCATTCATCTGTCGATGGACATCTAGGTTGTTTCCATGTTCTAGCTATTGTAAATAGTACTGCAATGAACAATGGGATACATGGGTCTTTTTCAGTTTGGTTTCCTCAGGGTATATGCCTAGGAGTGGGATCACTGGGGCATATGGTGGTTTTATTCCTAGTCTTCTAAGGAATCTCTGTACCATCTTCCATAGTGGCTGTATCAATTTACATTCCCACCAACAATGCAAGAGTGTTCCCTTTTCTCCACACCCTCTCCAGCACTTATTGTTTGTAGACTTTTTGATGATGGCCATTCTGACTGGTGCATTGTAGTTTTGATTTGTATTTCTCTAATAATGAGCGATGTTGAGCATCTTTTCATGTGTTTGTTAGTCATCTGTATTTCTTCTTTGGAGAGATGTCTGTTTAGGTCTTTTTCCCACTTTTTGATTGGGTTGTTTGTTTTTAACCAATGTAAATTTAATTTTATTGTAGACAGTTCTAAAAATGTTTTCTATTAAATATCTAATTCTTTCTGGAGACTATCAGCTTGCATCATTAGACACAAGGATTTTCAAATTTTCTATTAAAATATTCATGATATGTAAGATGCAAATAGTTATAGCCTCTTCACTATACAAAAATAACATTTTTACTCTAATTATTCAGTAAGAAATAACTCTGTTGCAAGATAATGAAAGTTTATGTTTAGATATAAACTATTTACTATTCTTTCAACGTTAAAGGTAAGAGGAATAGAATGTATTTTAAACCCTTGCCCATTTATATTCTCCTTTCACATTTAGCTCACTCATTTATTTGGCCTTAGTGTTAGGTGTGACAGTGTATTAGCCAGGCTGTCGCAGTCATTGAGTCATTTCATCAGTTCTATGAGACAGATACTAAATAGCACCGTCTAAATTGAAATTTCTGATGACTCTCTGGAGACAATTTGAAAACAGGAGTCACACTTGGGCACTTAGATATTTGGCCTTTTCCTATACGTAGCTGCATTAAGAGAGCAACTTTTGAGTACAGTTTTTTAGCCTTCAACTGTCAAGATTTCTTTCTCATCATCTGATTATTGCATCTCGTTTTGTTAGGAAAGCCGATCAATCTTTTTTTTTTTTCCACACACAACAAGGAATTTAAAGAGCCACTAATTACAGGAAATCGTGTAGTCCAACCACTCTTTTCAGAACTATTTTAGACAACAGAGACAATATTTTGAAATAAGCTGTTAGTTCCAAGTGCGTTGTAGTTCAGTTATAAAATTAAAACAACAAAACCGTAATGTGCTCAGCAATCTTGGGACTTCCTTTTGCCACACAGTTATTGCAAAAGCATTTTAAAATCAAGTTATTGGATCCTAGAATGAAAAAGCTAGAATCCATGAAACTGAGCTTGTTAAGATGATAGAGCTGAGAAAAACAAGCCTCGAAAGGTAAACTTGGATGTGTTTCCATAGCCCTGCTGAGTTTCACTTTGTCAAAAGTAAAACAAGGAATCCATGTGTGGTTTGAGATTCCTCATAGCTCTCCAAGTAGGTAAGTTCTTTGATAATATTATCCTCCATATCTGTTGAGTTAATAAATACTCATCTTTGTTTATAGAGGTGTGGGGAGAATCCTGGAGATCAGCCCATGTAATATTTTAATCTGACGTATGAGGAGGCTGAGGCTCCAGCGTCCGGTCACTTGCCTTGGCTCTGAGACAGCCCACCCTCTCCAAGTTTATGCTCCTTCTCTACCTCAGTGTCTTCATGATCCTTTTCATGGGAACAAGGCAAGATATAATTTGTTGCCAAGCTGAAAAGTTAAGTCTAGTACCAAAGTCTTCAAAATTTCTTAATTGGAGTACTTGTCGTCTTCTTCCTTCTTTTTCTTTTCACTGACACTTAATCTTTCTTATGTGACCTATCTGAAAAATGTAGTATAAGTTATATGGGTTTTTTTGTAATCCTCATTTGACAGTGCAACTTATTCTAATATTTGCAATGCTAATATTAGTTTTTATGTATGCTAATTATATATATAATAGTCTCTG
>SJYT01069660.1:78434-109971 GCA_006410635.1 Cephalophus harveyi
TATCTTATAAGTGTTCAGGATTCTATATATCTTTCAGTGACAGTTATTGCATTCTTACTTCTATATAAGATTCTTGGGGATATTCTTATCTCATTTCCTAAATGATATATATCTTGAGGATAATATGTTTGACATATCTTTTTGTCCCCAATGATACCAGTCCTAGTGACTGAGAAACACTATGTATTCAATGCATTTTTCAGTGAATGGATGATATAGTTAATATCTATTTTAGAGTCATTTTTTAAACTCTGTTTCTAATTAATATTTTAGTTTATATGACCATAAGTTCTTGAATTCAGATTTATGATTCTAACACCGAAAAATCTATATGTTACTTTATAGGTTTCTCTGGCCATTTTAGATATGTGTTTTAGTTATACATATATCTTCCAGTTTAAAATCCATTCTGGTTCCATAAGTGATTAGATAGTTTATGAATTCCAGTATTATAGTCTATTGATATTCTTTTCTTTCCTCATTTCCAATGACCACTAACTTTACCCTGTTTTAACAGTGACATCTTGCTAGCAGCTCATGTTTTGACAGCCGATAGCGCAGCAAAACTCCCAAAACGTATACCTGGTTTTACTTCATATTCCTTATGCTTTTTCAATGCATTACACATATTCTGGCTTCCATCCTCCCAGGTCACTACAGCTGTTTAATTTTCAGAGGTCTTTCCGTCTTCTTAATTGACCTCCCTGTATTATTGAAACAAAGCAAAACGTGTCCCTCTCATTTGCTGATTTCTGTGATTTACTCACTTTCCCCAATTACTTGCCACCCTTTTGACTGTGTTTTCTATTCTCCTATAGAATCTAAAATCTCCAAGTAGCATTTTGGGTCCCCAGTCTTTTCCTCACTATACTGAAGCAACTTAGCACACATGTGCACGCACACGTGTGCACACACACATTTGCCCACACATACACTTTCCCTTTGGAAATGTTTGCCAGTTTCCGTTGACTTAACTCAAACACTTGATTATAGACCAACTTTGTTGACAGCCTCAGTTCAGTTCAGTCGCTCAGTCGTGTCCGACTCTTTGCGACCCCATGGATCGCAGCGCGCCGATCTCTCTAATAATCGCCACACAGATTGTCCCGTTCGTTCCATGACCACATCTGGTTTGTCCCCCCGGCATTTCAACCATAACTTGGAGAAGAACCTAATCCCACCACAGGGTTGAATATGGTTTATTTGGAAAGGTTTCTTAGGAGAAATGAGGCTGGTGCTTAGTCACGAAGTTGGTTAGTAGTTTCAGGAGAAAAAGGAGGATAAGAACAAGTAAAGGGTGGAGAGAGAATACAGGTTGATCAGAAGCAGAATGATGGCGACCCACGAGATCTGGGCATGTCCGAGGACTGCCAGCGTTTACTATAATTTTTGCCCAGGCACCTGTAGAGGAATGCTGGGGAGAGCAGCAGTCCGCCTGCAAAGGTCTTTGTGTGGCATGTCAATGGGAAATCATTTACGGATTTTAAGTAGATGAGAGATATGATTTAATTAGTCAATTAAAATATTCATTGTGCAGCAAAGGAGTGATCTAAACAAGGCAAAGCTGGAGGCAAGAACAGCAAGTAAATATAAAGAGCTTTCCTGTAAAAAATTTAAAGCTTTTAAATGCTAAATAAGTAAAAATGGAAAATAAAACGATAAGGAGATATTTGTTGTAAATGAAAATATGGTTCATAACTTTTAATATAAAACACTTACACAAATCGATTTTGGTATAGAAAATACATGAACATACATTCACAAACATATTCATGTAGCATTTGTACTACAATGTGAAAACGTTCGCCCTCACTTGTTAAACATCATAATCCAAATTGATGCTATGGACTGAATGTCTGTGTCCCCCCAAGTTTTTATGTTGAGCCCCCAACCCCCAGTGTGATAGTGTTTGTAGGTGGGGCCATTGAGAGGAAATTAGGTTTAGTTGGGGGCTTCCCTGGTGACTCAGATAGTAAAGAATCTCCCTGCAACCAGGAGCCTCGGGTTTGATCCCTGGGTCGGGAAGATCCACTGGAGATGGAAATGGCTACCCACTCCAGTATTCTTACCTGGAGAATTCCATGGACAGCGGAGCCTGGCAAGCTATACAGTCTGTGGGATCACAGTCAGACACAACAGAGCAACTAGCAACAACAAAAACTAGGCTTAGGTGATGGCCTCATGAGAGCTAGGTCTCTATAATGTGGTTACACTCTTGTAAGAGGAAAAGAGCCCAGAGCCCGCTTGCTCTCTGAACCTGACCTTTCGGGCACCCTGATGTCAGATGTCCAGCCTCCAGAACTGAGAAAATAAAATTTCTCTTGTTTAAGTCACCCAGTCTATGGCATTTTGTTATAGCATCCCAAAGAGACTAAAACAGAAGACCTGTTCTCCTGTTTAACTAGCAAATAATTTTATCAAGAATCATAAAATACAAATTTTGATCTCATACTGAAGATTCTGTCTGAAGGAAGTAATATAAAAGGTGGATTAAGTGATACACCTGAAAAGCTTATAATAATGTAATTACAAAAAGCAAAATAAATAGAAATAACATAAACTCCAAGTATAATTGCAGATAGTTAGAATATTGCTTAGCCACAAAAAAATGACATTTTGATATCAATAGCAACATCAAAACATATTATACTAAGTGAAAAAGTACACTAAATAGAAAGGACATAAGAATGAAAAAATGGTATTTGCATATATGTTTTTGGAAAAAGTCTAGAGAGAAAGCATAAACATATGAATAGGTGATAGGACAGTAAGTGATTTAATAAGATTTCCTTCCGTTTACTATTTATGTAACTTAAATTAATTATTTGCATCTTCATAGTCAGAAGCCTGTCTCATCTCTGCTTCCAGACCTCTTCATTCAATTAGTGATGTGCCCTAGGTAATTCCCCTTTAAGTTTTTCCCAAACCCAGCCTTCCAGCACAGTGACTAACAGTGGCAAAGAATGCACCTGCCCACGCAGGAGATGCGGGCAACGCAGGTTTGGTCCCTGGGAGGGGAAGATCCCCTGGAGGAGAAAATGGCAACCTACTCCAGCATTGTTCCCAGGAAAATCCCATGCGCAGAGGAGCCTGGCGGGCTGCAGTCCATGGGGTCACAAAGAGTCATACACGACTGAGCGGCTAAACACACAAATCACCTGGGAGTTTTCTTTAAAACTCACTGTTGCCATGGAAGTGAAAGTGAAAGTTGCTCCGTCATGCCCAACTTTTTGCAACCCCATGGACTATACATGTAGTCCACGGCAGTCTCCAGGTCAGAATACTGGAGTGGGTAGCCTTTCCCTTCTCCAGGACATCTTCCCAACCCAGGGATCAAACCCAGGTCTCTTGTATTACAGGCGGAATCTACACCAGCTGAGCCATGAGGGAAGCCCAAGAATACTGGAGTGGGTAGCCTATCCCTTCTCCAGGGCATCTTCCCAACCCAGGAATTGAGCTGGGGTCTCCTGCATTGCAGGCAGATTCTTTACCAACTGAGCTATTAGGGAAGCACTGTTGCCATCGGGCCTGGCTTTAAAGGACTCCACCACGTGTCCATATATATTGAATATTTATTGAAATATGTATATTTTACAATACAAGGCACTTGTTAACCTTCTTGGCTCTTACCAACAAAAACATTACTATTACAGTGTTTTGTTATATTGTTAAAACTTCTTATAAAAACTTTACCAGGTAAAACTTTTTTTTTTTTTGCCAGTGAGCCTGATAAAAGAGCTCACTTTTGTTAATGCTATGGTGCCCTACCTACCATTACAATCAGATTTGTTAACTGCTAATCTTTTGCAGGGCTTCTCAGGTGGTGCTAGTGGTAAAGAACCTGCCTGCCAATACAGGAGATATAAGAGATGCCAGTTTGATCTCTGAGTCAGGAAGATCCCCTGGAGGAGGGCATGGCAACCCACTCCAGTATTCTTGCCTGGAGAATCCCATGGACAGAGGAGCCGGAAGGGCTAATGGTCCATAGGGTCGCAAAGAGTTGGACACGACCAAAGTGACTTAGTTTGCACACAATCTTTTACAAGTATTTTTCTGGTTATTTGGAGACCTGAGGTATTGCATTTTTCTGATATAGTGAAACATTTATGACTGGCAAATAGGAAAGACACTGAATTACATTACTCCTTATCCAGAAATCTAGACTGTTGGCAATGAATTCACCAGTCCTGGGGCCAACATCCCATTGCCTGAGTAGCTCGAAAACTGTAATTCTGGCCCACCAGCTGCTTAATCACAGTGATCTTATGAATCCAAATTTCATGTTGGTGGCTGATTCATGTCAATGTATGGCAGAAGGTGAAGGTGAAGTCGCTCAGTCGTGTCCGACTCTTTGCGACCCCGTGGACTGTAACCTACTAGGCTTCTCCGTCCATGGGATTCTCCAGGCAAGAATACTGGAGTGGATTGCCATTTCCTTCTCCAAACCACTACAATATTGTGAAGTAATTAGCCTCTAATTAAAATAAATAAATTAATTTTTTAAAAAATTTCATGTGGAAATATTTCCTAATGAAATTAGGAAATCAATGTCTTTGCATTTTTATTGTTTCCATTTTAGTAAGTTGGCCAAATGGACCATTAGAGAGGCACAGTGTAGCTTCTGCACTTGAAGTAAAAGTCTTCTTTTTTTCTTTTTAGCTTTTTCAGTTTATGCTAAAAAAACAGATCTACTGAAAAGAAACTTTCAAAGTATATGATGAGGAATTTTAGAGAACCTTAAGTCCCTTCCTACTAATTATTATTAGTTTTCTGACCTTATGACAGAAACTGTGATCTAAGTCCTAAATCCATTACAGCACATTCAATAAATGCAGGCATATAAAGTATGCTGTCATCTGTAGTCGCTTCAAAGTGCATTCAGCATCTCAGTTCCCAAGTGCATTAGATTTTATTAAAAGAATTCGGCTGCAACATCCATTCTTCCTAATTGGTTTATGGATAGCCCCCACCATTGGGGCAAATCCTAATTGCATTTTCCCACAAATCTAGTTTGATTTATGGTTCCCCATTTGCTCTATATTATTTATATAAATCGAGATTAAATTCTTAAGACATTAAATAAAATTTAGAGTAGTTTTTGTATAAGTATGAGACATATAAGGATCCTTAACAATATTTTTGCTTTGTTTTTATTTAGTCAAGTTGTATCCAGATTAATTATATTTCACTTGTTTTTTTTTAATGTATAGATATTTAGAATTAGTTGGAATGAATTATGCATGGAATATTAAAAATAGTATATCTTTCTGTAAGGTTTAAGTGGGTGTATATTTGGAACAGAAAAAATATTACCTAAGGATATAATGACAGAGCATTTGCATAAAATTAGTTAATGTCCCTTTGCATTAACAAGTTTAGATGGGAATATTCTAATCAGTTTTACAAATGGTAACTCTTGAGATTCCAAGAATTAATTTGGAATGGATCTATAGCAGACTTCAGAGAATCTAGTGTTTTTAAATAAGTAAATGGCAGAAATATGAAAACAGAAGATAACATAATAGAATTCTGTCACTGCTGAGTCATTGCATATTAGCATGGACAATTTTTATAAAACTAAATAAAGATTTCCATGAAATTGTAGGTATGGAAACATTTTGTAGAGAGCCCATGAATATTTATGGGCAGAAAGAGGAAGTATAAGTTGTCTATTACAGTTTATAAAAAGCCTTCTGGGCATCTTAGCAATATGTTCATTATTTGAAAAGTTTGGACATTTAGAACTTTGAATTCTGAACCAGAAAGAAATAAAGTATATTTAGAATAAGAGATAAAAAGGAAGAGAAATTGATTTTAAGATAAATACAAAGAAAAAGGAGAAAGATGCCTAATCTCAAATTTTTGGCCAGATAAACAAATGAGAGGCATGCTCTCAACAGCAGAAATGATAAATTGGCATTTTAAAAAAATTGAAAAAGATAATTAGGAGATGATGATAAGACAAAGAAATCTAAATCATGGTTGTAGCTGTATTTTTTAAGTGAGGGATTGTAGTGGATCTCTGCTGCTGCTGCTACTGCTGCTAAGTTGCTTCAGTCGTGTCCAACTCTGTGTAACCCCATAGATGGCAGCCCACCAGGCTCCACCATCCCTGGGATTCTCCAGGCAAGAACACTGGAATGGGTTGCCATTTCCTTCTCCAATGCATGAAAGTGAAAAGTGAAAGTGAAGTCTCCCAGTCGTGTCCAACTCTTAGCAACCCCATGGACTGCAGCCTACCAAGCTCCTCCATCCATGGGATTTTCCAGGCAAGAGTACTGGGGTGGATTGCCATTGCCTTCTCTGAGTGGATCTCTACTGGAATTGAAAAAAGATTCCCTAGCACTCACAGCGACTCTTTGAGACCCCATGGACTGCAGCACACCAGGCCTCCCTCTCCATCACCAACTGTCTTGCTCAAACTCATGTCCATTGAGTTGGTGATATCATCCAGCCATCTCATCCTCTGTCATCCCCTTTTCCTCCTGCCTTCAATCTTTCCCAGAATCAGGGTATTTTCCAATGAGTCAGTTCTTCACATCAGGTGGCCAAAGTATTGCAGTGTCAGCTTCAACATCAGTCCTTCCAATGAACAGGATGGACTGATGGTTGGATCTCCTTCAGGATGGAGTGGTTGGATCTCCTTGCAGTCCAAGGGACTCTCAAGAGTCTTCTCCAACACCACAGTTCAAAAGTATCAGTTCTTTGGTGCTCAGCTTTCGTTATAGTCCAACTCTCACATCCATACATGACTACTGGAACCGTCATGTGTATACACCCCAGCCAGCTGTAATAAGAGGCTTTTCCCCATTCCTACTGAGGTGGTGTCAGAGGGACAGGCACTGGTAGTGAGACCGCTCCATCTGTGATGTCAGGGTGGAGAGCAGTGGTGAGCACTGCTCCCCTTCTCTGCCAGGATGGTGGCGGTGCAGGCTGAGGTGCTAAAGCTCCTACCCTTACCCAGAGTGATGAGGCGCTCTCTCCACCCACCCCAGCCGAGGCCAGCTGGGACACCAGCACTTCTACCCCTCAGCTCTTTCTGCTAGAGAGATACCAGCATCAGCCAGCTGAAGCAGAAGGTTTAAGATCTGGAGTCTCACAACGCGCCAATGTCCCGGTTTCAATAAAGAAATCAGTTGTCACACCAAGAATGAGGAAGGTTGTAAAGCGAATAAAAAAAGACAATCAACATATGCCACCCCCAGGCCCTGGCAGGCATCATCCTACTCTTTGTTTCCATGAGTTTCTTTTAGATTCCTCCAGAAGGTGTTATCACATAGTATCTGTCTTTCAGTCTGACTTATTTCACTTAGACCTTAACGAATATTCCGGTCATTCCACATGGCAGGACTTCCTTCTTTTTACGGTTGAATGATATCCAGTATAGGTCTTCCCTGGTGGGTCAGTGGTGAAGAATCTGCCTGCCTATGCAGGAGACGCGGGTTTGATCCCTGGGTCGGGAAGGTCCCCTGGAGAAGGAAATGGCAACCCACTCTGGTATTCTTGCCTGGGAAATCCCAGTGACAGAGGAGCCTGGCGAACTACAGTCCACAGAGTCACAAAAGAGTCAGACACGACTTAGCAACTAAACAGCAAAAACAGTATCCATTATACACACACACACACACAAAGTTGTTTTCTTTATCCATTAAAAAGCTAATTGTTCAAAACCATAGAAATGACCAGTAATCAGTACTGTGTAATAAGCACACATACACATGCACACACATATACACTATTGTGGTATGAAGTACAGTGAAAGTGAAAGTTGCTCAGTCGTGTCTGACTCTTTGCGACCCCATGGGCTGTCCACGGAATTCTTCAGGCCAGAATACTGGAGTGGGTAGCCGTTCCCTTCTTCAGGAAATCTTCCCAACCCAGGAATCAAATCCAGGTCTCCAGCATTGCAGGCAGATTCTTTACCATCTGAGCTACCAGGGAAGCACTATAACTTTCTATAAATACGTATGCATGCTGGCTACGTTTTCTGTCCTTAGATTATGTTCTACTACCTTTGGAGGTTATGCCAGAATGGTGACGTGGTGGTAGATAGTAATCTTTTTTATAAATGTAACTTCTTGGCAAAATAAAAATCTGTCACTTCTTTATCAGTTCCCAAAAATGTGATTCAAAATTTATTGTTCCATGAATCCCAAAAGTCTGGGAATGACATCTCTACAGCTTCCATCATACTAATATTGTTGAAAGCATCTTTTGTATGGCATCCAGCTCAGAGCTCTGAACAAAGTAGTTGCTGTAGGCACATGCTCATTTAACAGTTGAATGAACTTGGCTGAAAATAGCGGCTAATAATTCTAAGACCAGACCAAATTTCACATCTTTAACGAGCAGAAGGAAATCTCATTTCTCCACTGCCCAGTGTCTTCTCAGTGACCTATGTAACAGTATGCTGGGAAGAGTGTGCTGTGTAGTGAAGATCATTTTAAACTCTAATAATGGCCTCCATGTCACCACACTCCTCAATTCCACTTCAGCATTTAATCATCTTAATATTTCTTAATATCCCACTCAGTTTCTAGCATTAGTCTTTCTGTGGGCTTCAGATAAAATGTGCTTGTCTTTATCTGTTTGTTATATTAGATATATTTTTATATATAGTTTGTTAAAATTAAAAAATTTCACACAGATGTTAAAAATTAATTTGATGTCAAATAATTTAAGGGCTTCCCTGGTGGCTCAGAGGTTAAAGTGTCTGCCCACAATGCAGGAGATGTGGGTTCGATCCCTGGGTCGGGAAGATCCCCTGGAGAAGGAAATGGCAACCCACTCCAGTATTCTTGCCTGGAGAATCCATGGACGGAGGAGCCTGGCGGGCTACAGTCCACAGGGTTGCAAAGAATCAGACACGACTGAGCTACTTCACTTTCAAATAATTTAAAATATTAAGATAGTAGGTAAATTATCTGCTATCTTGTTTATATTAAGAATTGACAAAATAATTATTTTTATTAACCTAATAAATGAATAGTAATTTACCTTTTTTAAAATAAAGAGGCATAAGAAAAATAATGTTTAGACTATATGTATGGAACAATACAATGAAGTATACTCTCCTAAACATTTCACTAATCACTTTGAATTTTGTAACCTCATGAATTAGTTCATATGTAAATAATGCAGATTTAAAGTTGTGCTCAATGTGAATAGCTCAAAATGAGATATTTCTTCATTGATAAGAATCACAGTTTGACAAGTTGAAAGATTCTCATATAATCTCTTTTAATGTTCATTTTTTTGAAACTCATGTTATCAAATGTAGACCGCCATTTTTCTTTTTAAACTCTCTCATTTATCATTACTTAATTTTCAGAGGAGCCTAATCTGTTACCACCCATGGGGTCCCAAAGAGTTGCACACAACTTAGCGATTAAACAACAAAATTTTTATCACACTTTTCTGGTTTTGTGGTCAATATTCATACCTTGAGAACATATTATTTTTATTTTATTTATATAGAAAGATTTTAAGGTGATATTTTAAATTTATTTCTAGAATATTCCACAAAGTATATCAGACTTGGATTAGAGCTTGCAGTTATTAGGAATCTTAAAAGTTTTAACACTCTGAAGTTAGTTGCTTTTATTAAAATATTTTCCTTAAACAAAAGTTCAGGCTTTTCTTCCTTACAAAGTAATATTTTTAAAATGATACTTTCCAGGAATACTTTGTAAGATAGCTTGAAATAAAGTGAATCCTTAACAGTGTTATAAATTTTTTTTCTCCAAATGTTTGTGAGATTTTTGTTGCCCATTATTAAGATAATTTGATTTGTCTTCCAGAACGTTTTGTACAAAATGAAACTTATAAAAGCCAAAGTCTTTTCATCATGCCTTTTCCCATGTGTTTTAAAACCTGATTCCTACTTTTATTTTTTTTTATTTTTTCCTTTGAAGGTGAGAGGCCCTCCAAGTGCAGGAGCATTCAAAGAAAGACCCACCAAACCCACAGCGTTTCGAAAATTTTATGAACGAGGAGACTTCCCAATTGCCCTTGAACATGATTCGAAAGGAAACAAAATAGCGTGGAAGGTAAGTCCTTGTGCAGCTGCGAGAACCAGCTGTGCTCGCCGCGGAAGCGGTATCTCCCAGTGCCAAACACACTCGACTGATAAGTAAATAAGCTGGAGTGATTTCTCGGTGAGTGGAAGATGGTGGGTAAGCTCTTAGAGGAAGCCCCTCTGTGTCAGCTGCCCACCTTGACTAACAATTAAATTACAGCCTGCAGGAAAAGAAAATGACAGAGTTGCTTTGCCTTAGAGAATTGTGTGCTGACCGATTCATCTCTGTTTTTATGAGAACCTGGCATCCCAGCCCGTTTCAGGCAGTCCATCAAATGATGGAACTGGTGGCTGGATGTGGATAGCAACAGCCATTTATCTCCCCCCAAATTTCACCTTCCTGCAGGACACTTCCAAATGGAAGCTTTAATTACCTAAATGGATAGGTCAAGATTGTCTGCTCCCTGGAAATGCAGAGTGGAATACAAAAGCAGGCAGGCTCTGACGGAGGCCCTCTCCTCTCTGTCTGCAGCACGTGTCAGCCGGCTCAGTGGCTGTCATACAAGCTCTGTTAGAGACTGACCTCCGCCGCTGAAAGCACTATAGCACCGACATTTTTCTGACAAAAGGTTAATTGGCTTCAAAATAAATGTATTGCCTAATGACTCCATTCTAATGTGGCTGTGTTTCTTTCTAAAAGGCTCGCTGGTGTTATTTGTAAAAACTTGCCAATCTCTCAATTGGAGAAGGCTTTTACATTTAATTTGAAAAATGAATGCTGATCTCTAACCAGTTTCTGCTATTTAATTATTTTTTGTTATCAAGGACTTTGCTTTGGGTGATATTTATCAGCTAAAAGGGCTTCTCTGCCTGAAGATTGGAAAGCAGTTGCACGTGTGTGAGCATAGCATCAGGTTAAGGAACACAAAAGGTTTTGCCAAATATTTTGAATTTAGCAATTGATCCGTGTAGCAAAAAAGTCCCACAGTACTGTCTGAAGGGCAAATGTCAGGATTGTTTATAATTAGTAACAAATTTATGTTAAAAAATAAGAATGATCAAAGTGAAGAATTCATCAAAGTAAACAGCTTACAAAGATTCATTAAAATTAACCTTTTCCTTCTTTTTTGGAAAAACGGAAAGAATTGATTGTATTATATCTAGTATGTCTTTAAATGTTTTCACATAATTATCAGACATTTCCAGATCTTGAGCAGTCACATAATATCCAGTTACTGAACTTATTAAAAAGTTATTTGGCAAGGGAAATCTGAAGTTGTCCTTGTTATTAAGTTTTGTCATAAATTTTAGGCAAATGAAGGACATTATTATCTTGGTTTTAATCATCTGTCTTAAAATTTGCATTTGTTATATGAAAATGTGCATGATGAGAAAAATATATAGCAATATAACTAATTTAGATATTTCAATCTTAAAAACTTTAGGGGTTGGTTTGTATTTGATTAATTACATGGATTTAGTGTTTGTGTCAATGTACCAATTCATGCATGGTAACAGAGATTCTTAAGAACTTGACTCCTTTTGAGTAAAAGAACATGCTATATTTCTTTATGAAAAATAAGTGGATTTTGGTGTTTTACATAATTTTAGCACATAAAAATTGTATCAATAAAAGAATCCATAGATTTTTTTTGACCTGCTCGAATAATCTTGAGTAACTTCTAGAAATGTCAAGAGACAAAAAAAAGTTTATCTTGAAAATAATAAAAGCATAGAATGAATCATTTTGCGTTATCTTTGGTACTCCAGCAGTCAGATGGCATATAAACTGCTTTTCTTTTTTATAGCTATATTAATTCTTTTAAGCTACTATTGACTATTGTAGTGATTCAGCAAGGTAAAAAGTCAGATTAAAGAGGAAGCAATTTATTTGCTGCTACTGGTAGTATAATAGCATACATTTAAAAAGACATCTTATCCTATAACTAGGATAGAAGATAGACTTCTATCCTTTAAAGCTTTGCCAACCAGATTTCAATTGTACTACTATAATGCTGAAGATAAAGCATTAAACTTATTAAGCGCAGGCTTGTGAGCGATCTCTCATATTTATTTGTATTCTTGGCGCATATACTGTGGGGAACATCTGATACTTGGTAAGACCAGAGGCCTTCTTTTAGGGTAACATTTCTGAGGAATGGACACTGACTGTTGAAGAAAGCAGGGCTCCCCAGTTCAATTCAGTTCAGTCGCTCTGTCGTGTCCGACTCTTTGCGACCCCGTGAATCACAGCACGCCAGGCCGCCCTGTCCATCACCAACTCCCGGAGTTTACTCAAACTCCTGTCCATCGAGTCGGTGATGCCATCCAGCCATCTCATCCTCTGTCATCCCCTTCTCCTTCTGCCCCCAATCCCTCCCAGCATCAGGGTCTTTTCCAATGAGTCAACTTTTCGCATGAGATGGCCAAAGTATTGGAGTTTCAGCTTCAGCACCAGTCCTTCCAGTGAACACCCAGGACTGATCTCCTTCAGAATGGTTGGATCTCCTTGCAGTCCAAGGGACTCTCAAGCACTCTGCAAAAACCGCACTGAAAACTGCCCCAGACCCGGCACTATACTCCCGTGTGTGTGGATAGAGCTCTGGTCAAGCGAACTTCTCACCTCATGGCCTAGCTTGCCCCTTGCTAAACACTTCTGAGTAGCTCTGATTCCCAGGAAAGTGCCTGTCCTCTCTCCACAGTCCTTGTGACACCCCTCGGACTCCAAGAGCATTGGTGAGTCCTGAAATGGTGTGTGTAATTAAGTGGTAAGGAGGTCCATTTCCTTTACCAGAATTTAAAGAAATGTCTTTGCAAGGTTAGGTTTCTCGACCCACGTCCTGAACTGCCATCATAGTTTAGAGCACATGAAGTGATCATTTCTTCCGCATGTCAAAAAACAGGCAAACCAAATGCCAGAATCTGTGCCATTTAGTGTATCCCTCGTGGTATCGCTAAAGATCCAAGCACGGTCTAATGCATCTTTCAGCGATGGTGGAAATGTGCTTCATCTGTAATGTCTAATACATTACAAGTAGCCATATGTGGCCATTAAGCACTTGAAATGTCCCCAGTGAGCCCGAGGAACTAAATTTTTGATTTTAATTAATTTTAATTTAAATAGCCACATGGTTACCATATTAGACAGTGCTGCTCTAGATTAAGATAATTCAGTCAAAAATAAATGCTTGAAGCTGCTAGCTAGATAGGAGACTATAGCTATCTGAGAATCATTATTAAAATGAAAAAATAAGACTAGTATATGCATCTTTGAGATGGCTATGCTTCTCATACATTCCTTGGTAAATATGAAAAAACTTTTGCAAGATATTTGTAGCAAAATTTTCTATATACTTATCAGGGGCAAGTTAATGATCTATGAAAGATGAATCAGTTCAGTTTAGTTCAGTCACTCAATCATGTCCAACTCTTTGGAACCCATGGACTGTGGCACGCCAGGCTTCCCTGTCCATCACCAACTCCCAGAGCTTGTTCAGACTCATGTCCATTGAGTCAGTGATGCCATCCAGCCTTCTCATCCTCTGTTGTCCCCTTCTCCTCCTGCCTTCAATCTTTCCCAGCATCGGGGTCTTTTCAAATGAGTCAGTTCTTCAGATCAGGTGGCCGAAGTATTGGGTTTCAGCTTCAACATCGGTCCTTCCAGTGAATATTCATGACTGTTTTCCTTTAGGATTGACTGGCTTGATCTCCTTGCTGTTCAAAGGACTCTCAAAGAGTCTTCTCCATCACCACAGTTCAAAAGCATCAGTGCTTCTTCAGCACTCAGCTTTCTTTATGGTCCAACTCACACATCCATGCATGACTACTGGAAAAACCATAGCTTTGGCAAAATGGACCTTTGTTGGCAAAGTAATGTCTCTGATTTTTAATATGCTGTCTAGGTTGGTCATAGCTTTTCTTCCGAGGAGCAAGCATCTTTTAATTTCATGGCTCCAGTCATCATCTGCAGAGATTTTGGAGCCCCAGAAATAAAATCTGTCACTGTTTCCATTGTTCCACCATCTATTTGCCATGAAGTGATTGGACTGTATGCTATGATCTTTGCTTTTTGACTGAGTTTTAAGCCAACTTTTTCACTCTCCTTTTTCACTTTCATCAAGAGGCTCTTTATTTCCTCTTTGCTTTCTGCCACAAAGGTAGTGTCATCTGCATATCTGAGGTTATTGATATTTTGTCTTGGCAATCTTGATTCCAGCTTGTGCTTCATCCAGCCTGGCATTCTGGGCTAAGTTAACTAATCAGGGTGACAATATACAGCCTTGACATATACCTTTTCCAATTTGGAACCAGTCCATTGTTCAATGCCTGGTTCTAACTATTGCTTCTTGACTTGCATTTGACCTCCTGAGGTTTCTCAGGAGGCAGGTAAGGTGGTCTGCTATTCCCATCTCTAAGAGTTTTCCAGAGTTTGTTATAATCCACACATAGGCTTTTGCATAGTCAGTGAAACAGAAGTAGATGTTTTTCTGGAATTCTCTTGCTTCTTCTGTGATCCAATATATGTTGGCAATTTGATCTCTGGTTCCTCTGTCTTTTCTAAATCCAGTTTGAACATCTGGAAGTTCTCAGTTCATGTACTGTTGAAGCCTAGCTTGAAGGATTTTGAGCATTACTTTGCTAGCAGGTGGAATGAATACAATTGTGCAGTAGTTTGAACATTCTTTGGCACTGCCCTTCTTTGAAACTGGAATGAAAACTGACCTTTTCCAGTCCTGTGGCCACTGTTGAGTTTTCCAAATTCCCTGACATATTGAGTGCAGCACTTTCACAGCATCATCTTTTAGGATTTGAACTCTACTAGCTTTGTTTGTAGTGATGCTCCCTAAGACCCACTTGACTTTGTATTCCAGGATGTCTGACTCTAGGTGAGCAATCATACCATCGTAGTTATCCGGATCATTAAGATCTTTTTTGTATAGTTCTTCTATGTATTCTTGCCACTTTTTCTTAATATCTTCTGCTTCTGTTAGGTCCATACGGTTTCTGTCCTTTATTGTGCCCCTCTGTCGTCCCCTTCTCCTCCTGCCCCCAATCCCTCCCAGCATCAGAGTCTTTTCCAATGAGTCAACTCTTCTCATGAGGTGGCCAAAGTACTGGATTTTCAGCTTTAGCATAATTCCTTCCAAAGAGCACCCAGGGCTGATCTCCTTTAGAATGGACTGGTTGGATCTCCTTGCAGTCCAAGGGACTCTCAAGAGTCTTCTCCAACACCACAGTTCAAAAGCATCAATTCTTTGGCGCTCAGCCTTCTTCACAGTCCAACTCTCACATCCATACATGACCACAGGAAAAACCATAGCCTTGACTAGACGGACCTNCCCAGGGCTGATCTCCTTCAGAATGGACTGGTTGGATCTCCTTGCATTCCAAGGGACTCTCAAGAGTCTTCTCCAACACCACAGTTCAAAAGCATCAATTCTTTGGCGCTCAGCCTTCTTCACAGTCCAACTCTCACATCCATACATGACCACAGGAAAAACCATAGCCTTGACTAGACGGACCTTAGTTGGCAAAGTAATGTGTCTGCTTTTCAATATGCTGTCTAGGTTGGTCATAACTTTTCTTCCAAGGAGCAAGCGTCTTTTAATTTCATGGCTGCAGTCACCATCTGCAGTGATTTTGGAGCCCAAAACAATAAAGTCTGACACTGTTTCCACTGTTTCCCCATCTATTTCCCATGAAGTGATGGGACCAGATGCCATGATCTTAGTTTTCTGAATGTTAAGCTAACTTTTTCACTTTCCTCTTTCACATTCATCAAGAGGCTCTTTATTTCCTCTTCACTCTCTGCCAAAAGGGTGGTGTCATCTGCATATCTGAGGCTATTGATATTTTGCTGCAATCTTGATTCCAGCTTGTGCTTCTTCCAGCCCAGCGTTTCTCATGATGTACTCTGCATATAAAAGACTCTGATGCTGGGAGGGATTGGGGGCAGGAGGAAAAGGGGACAACAGAGGATGAGATGGCTGGATGGCGTCACTGACTTAATGGACATGAGTTTGAGTGAACTCCAGGAGTTGGTGATGGACGGGGAGGCCTGGCGTGCTGCTATTCATGGGGTCGCAAAGAGTTGGACACGACTGAGTGACTGAACTGAACTGAACTTGCATGAAATGTTCCCTTGGTATCTCTTTGCTTGAAGAGATGTCTAGTCTTTCCCATTCTGTTGTTTTCCTCTATTTCTTTGCATTGATCACTGAGGAAGGCTTTCTTATCTCTCCTTACTATTCTTTGGAGCTCTGCATTCAGATAGATGTATCTTTCCTTTTCTCCTTTGCCTTTCACTTCTCATTTTTTCTGAGCTATTTGTTAGGCCTCCTCACACAACCATTTTGCCTTTTTGCATTTCTTTCTCTTGGGGATGGTTTTGATCACCACCTCCTGTACAATGTCTTGAACCTCCATCCATAGTTCTTCAGGCACTCTGTCTATCAGATCTAATTCCTTGAATCTCTTTGTCACTTTCACTGTATAATCACAGGGGATTTAATTTAGGTCATACCTGAATGCCTTAGTGGTTTTCCCTGCTTTCTTCAATTTAAAATCATACTTCATCAACTATTTCCCAACTGTTAGATATTATAGGATTACTTCAATTTCAGAGGAGATGTAATTTCTAAATAATATTAAATGAAATACCCAGATACATAAACCTTTGTTTCCACCTCTGATTGCATCCTTAGGTTAAATTCCCTGTAGAGGAATTAGTAGGTCAAAAGTAATATTTTAAAAGCAGTCATTCCACAGAACCATATTCATCACTGAATCCTCCTTTAAAATAAAAGTCTGCTAAGGTGATGGGTTTCCCTGGTGGCTTAGAGGGTTAAGTGTCCACCTGCAACGTGGGAGACCTGGGTTCAATCCCTGAGTTGGGAAGACTCCCTGGAGAAGGCAATGGCACCCCACTCCAGTACTCTTGCCTGGAGAATCCCATGGACGGAGGAGCCTGGAAGGCTGCATTAAGAGTCAGACATGACTGAGCGACTTCACTTTCACTAAAGCGATGGGTGAAGCATCTCATTTTGTTTGTTGCTTATTAAGGATCGTTAAACACTTTTATATGCTTAACTAATTTGCTTGCCTTTTGAGCCCTCTTCTTAAATTGTCCGGTTTTCTAGTGAAGAGTTAGTCTATGTTCTATTGATTTGTTAAAAATTTAGGTGTAAATTTTATCTGTCAAAAGGATTTTTTTGACATAGATAATATAAACAGATTCTTAAAGTTTTAATTTTTGTTTATAAGGACTGATGACCACAGTCATTTAAAATCTGTGTCACCAAGTCTCACCTTTCTAATCAAACATGTCTTCCTGAGACTGTATATCACGGGTTTTCTCTTTGCTGTCTCTAAATACTACGCATCATCAGTCTCAAAGCTCTTACACTTAGTCTTAACACAGATGAAAGTAAGTCTGGTTTTGGTCCCTAAGAGCTCTGCACTGTTCTACTTATAGAAGTCTTTAAGACAGAAAAAGGAGAGATGCAATAGGAGAACTGCATGCCTCACTGGAGAGGATTCTGAGGTCTTCTTCAAAGTGGAAAGTTGTAAGAAAATAAACTGCATTCAACAGACAGGCATAAGCTTGTCTGAAGCTGTATACCATTTTATTTCTCAGCACCTTATATAATCTGTCCTGAACCACACGTACTTTTGAGTCTTTTCAAAAGAAATCTTACACAGTTTGTTCCTCTCAATTTTTTTTCAAACTTGCCTTCTTAAGTCATAGAAACTGCATAGTGGCATAGTCCAAATTAGCATAGCCACCTGGGGCATTTCCGCATTCTTGTTTTCTTAGTCTTTGTTATGTAAATAATCTTTGGTAGCCAGTTATGTTGAAATTAAATGAATAAAGCCAGAACTGTGTGCCTGTAATGCACACAGGTAGGTCCAAGTGAGAATGGACTTTAGGTGGCCCTTCCTCTTTGCCAAAAATGCATCTCCCTCCCTGGCCTATTGGAGGTGCATAGAATTTCACCACTGAAGCATAGTTCCCTGAGGTTAATGTTATAAATTATACATTACTTGTTGATTAAAACTTGAATCATGCAACTTTGTTTTTTGATTAAAAATTAATTCATAAAGCAACATTAATTATGTAATTAAAACACATCTTTCTGTAGTTTAATCAATGAGTTATATGTATATTCATTTATAAAGTTTAATCCACTTTAACATTTTACTAAAAGGTTTTAAGCTGTTTTACAAAGAACTGTAAAATACAGAAATTTAGCATGTAACAGGGAAGATGAGAGAAAATGAAAACCAGATAGGGACCTGCAATGGAGCCAGTAACAAGGCGAATAAAAATGACATACCCTAAATACTTCTGTATTTCTAGCTTGTTCCCTCCCTTAAACCAGTGCAGTCCCTGAAGGAGTGTCTGGCACGGAGCTGATGCCCAGCGATGTGTGTTGAATGAATGTAAAACATCCCGCAACTGGTTACTGCTAAGTTCCACTTCTCAGGACACTGTTTCATGAATGCGCGTCTCACCCTCTAGGCCTTACTCTCTTTGGTGACGACCATGTACTGAATGATTGGCATGGCCCTTTTTAATTGGGGGCTAATAAAGTTTGTTTCACAGTTTCTAAAATAGCCGCATTTAAAGATATTCATGAAGTAGCTTAAAGAACAAACAATTAATTAGAAATTAGCCGTAGAGACCAAGTCTTCTGGTAGCAAATTAAGATAAGCAGCAGCAAGTTAATTTGAACACACAGTCCAGAGCTGTATGCAGCAGTTCCTGTAGGTTGAATTTTACCTTGAAAATGCTTAAATTATATGTAATGCTTTCCCAATGATTTTCAATTTCTTTAATTCTAATGAAAGTTTATTTTTTCTTTACAAATGACTGAAAATGTATGTTCAGTCTGAACATTCAAGTAAAGAAAATGCTGTGCATAAGATAATTGGATGCCTAAATTTTTAAAAGAGTATCTACTGATGGTTTCTGGACCGTGCCTTCAATTCCATGTCAGCCCCCTAGTTTTTAATACTCATATATGACTCTGTTAAGAATTTCTTCTCCAGCACTTTCTCTTCTTTTTTTCAGTTCTTAGAGGCATTGGTATTCATGAAACATAAACAACTCTGTCAATGTGACTGTTTTCATTGACATGACTGATAATTTCTACCAGGAAAAACATTCATTGAATATAATTATTATTAAAATGTACGCTAATTTTCTTACAATTAAAATCATTCCAAACCATGATAGTTCATTATCTGTAAATACAACTGCATTTTAAAGTAAATCCCACTCTGATATGATATTTGATCCATTAACCCTCAGTATATAGTTCTCAAAATTCTGTAATTTTGATTAATAATTAAGTCCTCTGGTGCCTTCAGTTAATGTTTCAGTTTCTTCAGGATTCAAAAAATTAACACTGTATCTATTACCCCAGGCAAACTCGATATTGATCTTTAAAATCTTATAAGCAAATTTATTTGAATTGAATAATTTGTTTTACATGAAGAAAGAATGAATATATTCTTTGAATTGTCCTGGGCTTCTATATTTTTTGATAACTGCCAAAGCTTGAGTTTGGATAACAGGCCTTAGTAGAACTTGTAAGGCAAATTTTGCAAGAAAAATGACAATTTACCTAATTTTTGTACAAGAAAGTCTGCCGCGTTTCCGCTATTAATTCCTCTGTGATTAATTAATAGATAGAGCTTTTTCTCAAAGTCTTGAAAAAAAATAATAATCCTCCAGCAATTAATGTGCTTTTTGGTGTTTTCTGAAGGAAGGGATTGCATGCACAATTAATGCCTTCCTTTTATTTGATGTGAATTGCTCTGTCTTAAAAGTGTACGGCATGAAAATACAGCCATGTATCAGAAATAACTTTAATTTAAATTGGTCAGATGACCTCTGAAAGCTCGATGGAAGGTTTTCTGCTGAATGGGCTGGTGCTCCCTGCTGTCTGTGTAATTTATGTGAGAAATTAGTGCGAATGGTTCACTTTTATGGAGCAGTGCTGCGTGTAGCGAGCCTGCAGAAACAATTTCCCCCCAAGCCTCCATCTGTTCTTCAAACTAGGGCATATGCCATCTCATCGAGCTTGAAAGTCAACTGATTTATAACTCCTGGAAAGTGCGTAGATTGAAAAGAAAGGTCGGCCGCTGTTACGTGACAGTGATTTGGTAAGCATCGGCTAAAGACAATTCACATTACAAGGGGCCCAGGGGGAACAAGCGAGGCTGTAAGTTTCATCTCAGTGGGCTGACAGCTAGAGGGAAAACGAATGGTTCCCGTTCTTCAAGTTACACAACCCCTGCTCTTGAGAAGTAGCAGTGGTCTTGGTGAGCCAGGGCACCACAGCTGAGATGCTCTATCACTGTCCCTTGAAGAATGGGGCTGCTGCCACCCTCCCCGAGATAAATGTTGCCATCTGAGCAACATCCAGTCTTTAAACAGAGGATGAGATGGCTGGATGGCATCACCGACTCAATGGACACGAGTTTGAGCAAGCGCTAGGAGTTGGTGATGGACAGGGAGGCCTGGCGTGCTGCCGTCCATGGGGTCGCAAAGAGCCAGGCACGACTGGGCGACTGAACTGAGCTGAAAAATGTAAATTTTTATCTTTATTGTTACCTATAAAGTTTTATTCTCAATATGAAATGTATAGATTTTATCTTATAAAATAAAAGATACTGAAAAGTAGAAGGAATAAATGAATCCGTCATCTTTCCACCACTCACTGAAGGCAGTTGTTAACGTTTTTCACAGTATTTGTCTTATCTTTCTTCTCCTCAGTTTCGGTCATAGTATATATAATAGTTTGTGAAGAAATATTTGTCATTATATGTTATATCAAATCTGTATGCCCTTATTCTTAGATTTTCTAACTTTTCTTCTAACTGAAGAGTATTACTGTTTTTGAAAATTTTGAAATTGAATAAAGTGTATGCATAGGGTGAGGTGAAGTCGCTCAGTCGTGTCCGACTCTTTGCGACCCCGTGGACTGTAACCTACTAGGCTTCTCTGTCCATGGGATTCTCCAGGCAAGAATACTGGAGTGGATTGCCATTTCCTTCTCCAGGGGATCTTCCCGACCCAGGGATCGAACCCAGGTCTCCCGCATAGGAGGCAGACGCTTTAACCTCTGAGCCACCAGGGAAGCCCATGCATAGGGTGACATTTATCCAAAGGTAGCCCCTTTTAGCGTACTGTTTGAGTTCAGCTGTCTTCTACACGTGCGCTTTGATGTTCTTTATTTTAGTTTTGGCTGTGCTGGGTCTGCACTCTGCCCGGGCTTTTCTCTCGCTGTGGCGGGCAGGGGCCGTGGCGGGCGGGGGTCACGTCCCGCCGTGGCGTGGGGGCTTCTCACAAGGCTGGCTCCTCCTGTTACTCGGTAGTTGGGCACGTGGGCGCAGTGGTTGCCGCTCCCTGGCTCTGGAGCGCAGGCTCAGTAACGCTGGCAAATGGGCTTCGTCGCTCCTTGGCATGTGGGGTCTTTGCAGACCGTGGGTTGAACCCGTGTCTCCTGCACTGGCAGGCGTCCAGCATCTCCTTAAGCGAATCTTTAGCTGCCATGACAACCCCATAAGTGGATTCGTCATTATGAACATGCTGGTAGTATAGTTTTGGAGAATAGCAAGAGATATTAGGAAAATGGTTTATTAACTATGAAACACATTTCTTGCTATTGGGTAAAGTATAAAAAGTGAACAAAGATAGTTGATAGAATTATTATGAGCCAGTCTCCCCCTTCAACCTAAGACATATCCCTTATAGGAAAAATGTCCTGAAGAATTTCCAAGATTGCCTTCCAGCCTGAATTAGGGAAATCTCATGAAACCTTCAAGCTATAAAACCTTTAAGCCTCCCTTTTCTTGAGTTGTTATTTAGTTTCATCCTTATGTTTCATCCTGTCATTTCTATCATTGTCTCCCATACTTAATTTTTAGCTCTTTTTTCATTTTTAAATAACTTCTGGAAGAGATTTCTCCTATTTTCTATTTTCTTTAGTATCAATTTGTCTACTAGTGCCTCAAATTCAAATTTAACTTACACTACTATAGTTAACCCACTCCAGTGTTCTTGCCTGGAGAATCCCAGGGATGGGAAAGCCTGGTGGGCTGCCATCTATGGGGTCGCACAGAGTTGGACACAACTGAAGTGACTTAGCAGCAGCAGCAGCTGCTATAGTTAACCTTGCAAATGTTTATATTGTTGACTGATATTGTTGTACATACTGACTTAAAAATTATTGTACAAATAGGTTTATCATAGGGAATTTTCTGATATTTTAATCTGCATTTTGTAATACAGATAAGCAAAAATAAAAATATGAATCAACTATAATCCACCACACCTTCAGGTAGCCCCTTTTACATTATTAGGATTAACTTTTCAGAACTTTTCTCACCATATGCAAATATATGTATGTATACAAATTTTAAAAAATGTTTTGTTCATACTTCATAACTTTTTAAAAGTAATTACAAGTCATAACTTGCATATGCACTTTAAAAATTATTTTGGGAAGTTCCAGATGGTTCCATAATTTAACCAATTCCATGTTGTTTGATAGTTATGTTTTCCTTAGGTATTAATGCTTTTCTTCAGTGCTTTGCTATTACAAGCAATACTATTATCAGCATTGTTGTACATTTCACATATGTTATATCTTGCAAATATATCTGATTGTTCCCTAATGGTAAAAATCTCATTTGCTTAGCCTTTGCCTATTTTCACCATATAGATTTCTGGCTTCTTGGACCTTTGAACATGTGGTTTAGATGCTAAGTTGTGTCCAACTCTTGGGGCCCCACAGACTGTAGCCTGCCAGGGTCCTCTGTCTATGGGATTCCCCAGGCAAGAATACTGGAGTGGGTTGCCATTTCCTTCTCCAGAGGATCTTCCTGACACAGGGATTTGAACCCAGGTCTCCTGCATTGCAGGCAGATTCTTTACCAACTTAGCTACATTTTCACCATATAGATTTCTGGCTTCTCGGACCCTTGAACATACTCATTTCAAAAAACTCTGGTTATGAACGTAGTGATTTTAAAGGGGCTTCCTCAATATCTAAGTCTATGAGATGATGTTCTGTTTTCTTTTGGGGCAGGATATTGGGCTTCCCTGGTGGCGCCAGTGGTAAGGAACCTGCCTGCCAGTGCAGGAGACGTAAGAGACATGGGTTCAATCCCTGGGTCAGGAAGATCCCCTGGAGAAGGAAATGGCAGCGCACTCCAACATTCTTGCCTGGATAATCCCATGAACAGAGGAGCCTGGCGGGCCACAGTCTCTGAGGTCACACAGAGTCGGACACGACTGGGTCACACAGAGTCGGATATGACTGAACATGCACACACACGGACACGTGCAGTGTGTTTTTAATACCCATTATTTTCAGTCCACCTCCGTCTAGAATTGGTGTTTGCCGAGGCTTAGAACATGTCATTGCGCTTGACCTCATTCATTCTCTTCTTGGGGACAGGTGAGCTCTCCTTGTCAGTATCCTTGGGTGGACTGCCAAGCTCCCCCCAGTCCCGGAAGACTGGTATGGACGTGCTTCAGCTAGTCCTCTTCTGGTGATAAAAAAGGAATTTTCCGTGACTTCTGACACTGAGATCGACAGAGTAGGCGAGTTCCAGAAATGCGCACATACTCAGCTGTGTTTTTTTCTGCCCTTAGCCTTAACCTCACCTTGCTCGTGGGGCACACCACTTTCCAGATTGCAGTGCAGTGTGCTCCCAGGGGTCTGCATCCCCACTTCACTTGCTTTTTGAGAGTTGGCTGTGAATGGATGTGGGTGTGATGGTTATGGGGATGAGAATGGAAAGGAGCACACTTTGTCTTAAAAAGCACCTACTTCACAGCTGCAGCATACTGGCCTACTCCACGCCTGCCCCTCAATGGAGTTTGTTCCAGATCTTATGTTTCTGAAGGAGCAGAAAGTGTAGGAGGGATTAAAAAAAAAAAAAACCCACAACCTACCAACTTTAGAATGGGTGCCTCTGGTTGCAGCATATGAGTTGATCATGAACTGCGGTTTTGCCTGCCAGTTACGCAGGCCTCTTCATCTGCAGAAATCCCTTTTCTTCCTGTGTGTGCACTCACTATTATACCTGGCTTTCTCTTGCATGTTATGTTTTCATCTTTTTCTGCATCTTCATAGGTAATTTGGTAGCATGTTGGGAGACACTGTGTCAGAGACTCTTGTCCAGAAGCTGTTTAAAATAGCTGAGTCCAATTTAGTTGTGTCCATTATTGGACTGTATTCTATTAGAGAGAAGTTACACGATCCCATCAATACCCAGGCAAAAGTGACTCATCAACTCTTAAAGGAAGCGAATACTTAACAACTGGTGAGACAGAGTGGTAGCTTCCGTAGCCGGGTTGATGTCTTCCTCTGGTCTTAAGTTTAGAGTCACTGTCCGGCAAAGAAACACTACATGTCAAGTGCTTCCTTTTGGGTAGCTTGTATGTTCCTAATCCTTTATTTAGTATGTGTTTAACATTTGCTGCTTTAGTTATCTGGTTCAAATAATTTTTGTAGACAAATTTAAAATGAGAGGGTCTTCAATTCAGTTCAGTTCAGTCGCTCAGTCATGTCCAACTCTTTGCGACCTCATGAATCGCAGCATGCCAGGCCTCCCTGTCCATCACCAACTCCCGGAGTTCACTCAAACTCACGTCCATCGAGTTGGTGATGCCATCCAGCCATCTCATCTTCTGTCGTCCCCTTCTCCTCCAGCCCCCAATCCCTCCCAGCATCAGAGTCTTTTCCAATGAGTCAACTCTTTGCATGAGGTGGCCAAAGTACTGGAGTTTCAGCTTTAGCGTCAGTCCTTCCATAGAGCACCCAGGGCTGATCTTCAGAATGGACTGGTTGGATCTCCTTGCAGTCCATGGGACTCTCAAGAGTCTTCTCCAACACCACACTTCAAAAGCATCACTTCTTCTTCACTCAGCTTTCTTCACAGTCCAACTCTCACATCCATACATGACCACTGGAAAAACCATAGCCTTGACTAGACGGACCTTTGTTGACAAAGTAAAGTCTCTGCTTTTCAATATGCTATCTAGGTTGGACATAACTTTTCTTCCAAGGAGTAAGCGTCTTTTAATTTCATGGCTGCAGTCACCATCTGCAGTGATTTTGGAGCCCCCCCAAAATAGAGAGGGCCTTATGGTAGTTTTATTCCTAGTTTTTTAAGGAATCTCCATACTCTTCTCCATAGTGGCTGGATCAATTCACATCTCCACATCCTCTCCAGCATTTATTGTTTGTAGACTTTTTGATGTTGGCCGTTCTGACTGGTGTGAGGTAATACCTCACTGTAGTTCTGATTTGCATTTCTCTAATAGTGAGCAATGCTGAGCATCTTTTCATGTGTTTATTGGCCATCTGTACTTTTCCTTTGGAGAAATGTCTGTTTAGGTCTTCTGCCCAGTTTTTGATTGGGCTGTTTGTCTCCCTGATATTGAGCTGTATGAGCTGCTTATATGTTCTGGAGATTAATTAACTGGTGTGAGGTAATACCTCACTGTAGTTCTGATTTGCATTTCTCTAATAGTGAGCAATGCTGAGCATCTTTTCATGTGTTTATTGGCCATCTGTACTTTTCCTTTGGAGAAATGTCTGTTTAGGTCTTCTGCCCAGTTTTTGATTGGGCTGTTTGTCTCCCTGATATTGAGCTGTATGAGCTGCTTATATGTTCTGGAGATTAATTCTTTGTCACTTGTTTCATTTGCAATTATTTTCTCCTGTTCTGAGGGTTGTCTTTTAATCTTATCATTTGCTGTGTGAAAGCTTTTAAGTTAAAGAGAAAAAACAAATATCATATATTAACACACATGTATATGTGGAATCTAGAAAGATGGTACCAATGAACCTGTTTGCAGTGGTGATGCAGATACAGAGGGCGGACTGTGGACACAGTATGGGACAGAGCAGGTGGGATGAGCTGAGAGAGGAGCATTGCAACATCTACGTTATTGTGCATAAAAATAGATAGACAATAGGAATTTGCTGTGTGACCCAAGGAGCTCAAACCCAGGGTTTTGTGACAACCTCGAGGGGTGGGATGGGGTGGGAGGTGGAAGGGAGGTTCGATGGAAGAGGCATGTGTATACCTATGGCTGATTCCTGTTGATGTGCGGCAGAAATCAACACAACATTGTAAAGCAATTATCCTCCAATTAAAAATAAATTTAAAAAAATGAGAGACTCTGCAACATGTTTGCTGCTGCTAGAGGATGAGATGGCTGGATGGCATCACCGACTCGATAGACGTGAGTTTGAGTGAACTCCAGGAGTTGGTGATGGAGAGGGAGGCCTGGCGTGCTGGAATTCATGGGGTCGCAAAAAGTCGGACACAACTGAGGGACTGAACTGAACTGAACTGTACATTGGCATATTTAAATAAGGGGGTATTTTAAAATCAGTTTAAAAAACAATAATGGTTTCTCCATTTTGCAAAAATGGCAAAAAAAGGGACCTCCCTAGTGGTCCAGCAGTTAGAGCACCATGCTTCCATGGCAGAGAGCGCAGGTTCAATTCCTGCTTGGGGAACTAAGATTCCACAAGCCACATGATATAGCCCAAACAAAAAAGATAACAGAGAAAAACATTTTTGTTACAATGATCTATGACTATGTCTCAGTGAAGGAAAAAATAATTGTTTACAGTCTGGATTACTTAGGCCTCTGATTTACATCTTTTCCTATTAATTGCATTTTTGGATGTCTGAGGCACAAGGAACTGTATTTTTGGATCAGTATGCATGATGCCAAAAAAACTGGGAGTCTGATATTCAAATTCCGGATTCACTCTTTCTGACTAGTACCTTTTTCTCTATATCTCTGTTTCCTTGTGAGAAAGAGGAGATAATCATTATACTCACGTCAGGGGAGAAATTTATTTCTGTTGTGAGGAATAAATGAGACAATGAATGTATAACACTTTACATAGAACCTTGCCCACAACGTGCTTAATTCACACAAACTATGATTATTATTAGGCACCAAGTGGAGGCTCAGAGGGGAGCCAACTTTGAGCTTAATCTTCCTGGACCCTTCTCTTTACTGTATCTCCCATTAGAATTCTGCTTATTGTCATGAATCTTTCAAATCTAATTCTCTCTATAATTTGGGTTGCTAAGCAATAGTGCAATTTTCCATAATGGCCAAGCTTTATAACATATGTAAGTGGAATAACGGAGCCAGGAACAGGTCCAGGCCCAGGGACTTGCTTTGCACTCTTTGTTCTGTAACAGTGGAGTTTTTTCTTCCTTTAATCAAATAAACAAGCAGCCAACGCTCTTGAGTCTCACCACGATCTCTCCTAGTCAGGAATTAGGTCTGATCCCCCAAGGGCCTGGAGCTGAGCCCAGTACCTGGAGGTGTCAGGCTGCGGTGGCTGAGGATGCTGACGCATCTGAAGTCAGCAGGTGCTGGGACAGATGATGCCCCACGTGCGCATTAGCGTGAGGCACCAGGGGACCGACCGAGTGCCACATTTGTTGTGGAAAAGCACTGAACACCCGCTGCAGCGTGATCAGCTGATTAGTTCACCAGGAGCTTGCTTTGTTCCTATTATGGAGAATAATCATGTGTTGCTTGGATGTGTTAGACGTTCCAGCTCCAATAAAGACATCAGTGACCATGAATACATGAAACATATTTGCATTTCCAAGTAGTAGGTTGAGATTTTATCATTTTCTATTTCCCCAGCAGTGTCTCATTCTCCTGAAGCACTCCTTCCCTGCTTGTTGGCTTCTAGGCCCAGGATTTCATTCAAACGAACTAGTTTTCAGGCAAAGAAACAAAAGGAAAACCGAACGGCTTCATTCACTTCCAACAGAAAGGAAAAAAGAAACGAGGTTTCCTCCCTCTGCCTGTGATGACTATAGACAAGTCTGTTGTGTTCCAGGCATTGGGCTAGGAGTTTTGTACACATGACCTCATTTCCTCTTCCCCACAACTGGCAAGGTCACCAGTATTTTGTACTAATCCTGGGCCTGGCTGCTCTGTGATTGGATCCAGCCTTCATATTTGCTGTCTCCTCCTGACTTTCCCTCTTTGGGTTTACAGAAAGTAAAAATGGTAATTATCAATTCTTTGTCTCTTAAGTATGAAATTTTTATTCCAAAAGATTGCTTCTTGAGCATGTACACTGTGTTGGTCCACACAATGGGTCTGCCTGGGTCTCCCCTTGCTCCTTTTCCCTCTCCTCTTCTTGTTTCAGTCCTCTGAGCTATTTTTACTCACAATACTTCTGACATCAAGTGAGTGTTGTCTTAAGGCCACTGCCTTTCCCGCTTGGGTCCTACTGAGGCAGAAGATAGATGGGCTCCTGGCTGAGCAACTGGAGTTTGTCCCCTGTGGACAGATGCTCCAAGATAATAGCAGGAGTGAGAGATGAACAGAGTTCTGGCCAGAAAAGAGATAAAAGACCACACACTCCTCATTCTAGAAGTCAAGGCGGCCTTCCTGACTACACATGTGTAGAAACGCTCCTTGGAGGCCCAAAACGGAGGGGGTATCACCCCATAGTAGGGCATGCCAACCTGCTCATAGACCTCTTTGCTAGAATCCCTCTTGGCTAAGAGATGTGTGCACACTAGGGGAGGACCCTGAGATAAACCAAATACTGACTCAAAGCCAGGCAAAGCAAAATGATTGGCCAGAAAGGAAATCTGAAAGAAATGCCCCGTATAAGTGATTCCAACTACCATAAGGGTTCGACTCTCTCTCTCTGAGCCCACCCATGTCTATCCAGATGTGTGTGTGTGTGTGTGCTAGTCACTAATTCGTGTCTGACTCTTTGCAACTCCATGGACCGTAGCCCACCAGCCTCCTCTGTCCACGGTATTCTCCAGGCAAGGACACTGGCATGGGTAGCCATTCCCTTCTCCAGGGAATCTTCCTGACCCAGGGATTGAAGCTGGGTCCCCTGCATTGCAGGGAGGTGCTTTACCGTCTGAGCCACCATCCACATGTACTGTACTTTTTTTCCTCCTAGTAAGTACTTTTGTTGTTGTTGTTGTTCAGTTGCTAAATCATGTCTGACTCTTTGTGAGCCCATGGATGCAGCACACCAGGTTTCCCTGTCCTTCACTATCTCCCAGAGTTTCCCCAAACTCATATCCATCAAGTCAGTGACGCCATCCAACCATCTCATCTCTTGTCACTTCACTGTTTCACTACTTCCCATCTCTGTGTGGAAGTTCATTTCTACACAGCTGATGGGCCAGGGTCTTGTCACTGACCACTGGTCCCTGGTGGTCTAGTGGCCAGAATTAACTGCTCTCACTGCCACAGCCTGACTTCAGTCTTCGGCTGAGGAACTGCAATCCTGCTTCAAGTACTGCAGGCCTGGGCCACCCGAGACCACTGCAAATCAGTTCATTTCTGACACCATCTACTTGGAGTCAGCATCAGATTCTTCAAGTTAAGAGCTCAGTCCCAGAAGATTGAGCCCACTTTGGATGCCACTTACAAGTCTCAGGTAGTCACGAGTACTTTTGACCAACAGCTATAAATTTAGAGAGGTCCCATAACCCCCTCCTCAAGTTTTATAATTCATTAGAACAATTCACAGAACTCAGGAAAACACTACTTACAATGAGCAGTTTATCAGAAAAGATTCAACTCAGAAACAGTTGTGAAACTGTTTATCTCAGATTGGGACTCAAACCCAGCCAAAATCCACAGTACCTGGTTTCAGGACTTAATGAAACTCAGGCTCTTGATGTCTTATTGAAGAAAGAATTCAATGAGAGATGAAATGATAGGTAAGAAGTAGATTTATTCAGATTTAAAGAGAAGCACACTCCAAGACTGTGGGCCATCTTGACGTCTTATTGCAGAAAGAATTCAGTGAGAGATGAAATGATAGGTAAGAAGTAGGTTTATTCAGATTCAGAGAGAAGCACACTCCAAGACTGAGAGCCATCCCAGAGGGTAATTGCGGCCACAAACTGTGGCATGATTACTTTTTATGGATTGGGTAATTTCATATGCTAATGAGTGAGAGGATTATTCCAACTATTTGGGGGAAGGGTGGAGATTTCCAGGAATTGGGGCACCACCCACTCCTTGCTCTTTTGTCAGTGCCTTGGGACTGTCATGGCGCCTCTAGGTGTGTTATTTAGCTTGCTGATTGAAGATCAAGGTCTAATTGAAGTCAACTTGTCTGCCATCTTGGACTCATTTGATTCTAATTGGTTTGTGTTGTGTGCTTGGGCTATGTCATTCTTTCAAAAGTTGTGCCCTGCCCCTTTCCCTCCTGTTACAGTTGGAAGAAAAAGAAATGCAAAAAAGCAAAATGGCTGTGTGAGGAGGCCTTCCAAATAGCTGTGAAAAGAAAAGAAGCCAAAAACAAAGAAGAAAAAGAAAGATATGCCCATCTGAATGCAGAGTTCCAAAGAATAGCAAGGAGAGATAAGAAAGGCTTCCTCAGTGATCAGTGCAAAGAAATAGAGGAAAATAATAGAGATCTCTTCAAGAAAATTAGAGATACTAAGGGGACATTTCATGCAAAGATGGGCTCAATAAGGACAGAAATTGTATGGACCTAACAAAAGCAGAAGATATTAAGAAGAGGTGGCAAGAATACATGGAAGAACTGTACAAAAAAGATCTTCATGACGAAGATATTCAGGATGATGTGATCACTCACCTAGAACCAGACATCTTGGAATGTGAAGTTAAGTGGGCCTGAGGAAGCATCACTATGAACAAAGCTAGTGGAGGCGATGGAATTCCAATTGAGTTATTTCAAATCCTGAAAGATGATGCTGTGAAAGTGCTGCACTCAATCTGCCAACAAATTTGGAAAATAGCAGTGGCCACAGGACTGGAAAAGGTCAGTTTTCATTCCAATCCCAAAGAAAGACAATGCCAAAGAATGCTCAAACTACCACACAATTGCACTCATCTCACACGCTAGTAAAGTCATGCTCAAAATTCTCCAAGCCAAGCTTCAACAATATGTGAACCATGAACTTCCAGGAGTTCAAGCTGGTTTTAGAAAAGGCAGAGGAACCAGAGATCAAATTGCCAACATCTGCTGGATCATGGAAAAAGCAAGAGAGTTCCAGAAAAATATCTATTTCTGCCTTATTGACTATGCCAAAGCCACTGACTGTGTGGATCACAATAAACTGTGGAAAATTCCTAAAGAGATGGAAATACCAGACCACCTGACCTGCTTCCTGATAAACCTATATGAAGGTCAAGAAGCAACAGTTAGAGGTGGACATGGAACAACAGTTCAGTTCAGTCACTCAGTCGTGTCCGACTCTTTGCAACCCCATGAATCACAGCACGCCAGGCCTCCCTGTGCATCACCAACTCCCGGAGTTCACTCAGACTCACGTCCATCGAGTCAGTGATGCCTTCCAGCCATCTCATCCTCTGTCGTCCCCTTCTCCTCCTGACCCCAATCCCTCCCAGCATCAGAGTCTTTTCCAATGAGTCGACTCTTCGCATGGTGGCCAAAGTACTGGAGTTTCAGCTTTAGCATCATTCCTTCC
>SJYT01069660.1:110291-120604 GCA_006410635.1 Cephalophus harveyi
CAGGGTCACAAAGAGTTGGATGTGACTGTGTGACTGAATTGATCTGAACTGAACAGTTGGAAGAGGTGCACAGGGCAAGAAAGGCATGGGGAAGGTGGGGGGAGGAGGAAGAGGGGCAGGAAGGAGGGGGGAGTGGGGAGGACCACTCTCCTAGCACACTAACATGTTCACCAAGCTGGAACCTCTCTTAACCCTATTATTTAGGGCTTGTATAGGGGTTCTATTAGGGGAAGCACACTGACTAAAACCACCCACCCTGGCTAGGCACCACAGCAACCATTTGTATGAGTTATTTTACAACAGGAGGTCCTAGTAAGGAAGAGTTCAGAAAATGTCATAAGGAGATGCCATGGGTCTGACACCTCTGAGAACCCTTCTTGCCTGGAGAATTCCATCTTGGCTTAGCATTGTGTGTGCCACCAGGAAGGATCCTGAGTCAGAATGATTGGCCAAAGAAAACCTGGAAATTAGCCCCATCACCATAAAACCTGAGACTCCTGGATTCCCTTAACCTACCACTCTCAGCCCTGGGTGCCCCTTCCCAATTAAGTCTCTTGCTTTGTCAGCACGTGTGTCTCCTCTAACGATTCATTTCTTAGTGTTAGACAAGAGCTTCCTCTTGGCCCTGGAAGGAGTTCCCCCTTCCTGCAACAGTTCCATCATGTAGGCATTAATGATTAAATTTGACCACCGGTGATTAACTCAATCTCCAGTCCTATCTTCTCTTCCAGGAGATCTGGAGGTGGGGCTGAAAATTTGGAAAACCCAGAAGTGGCCACAGAACTGGAAAAGCTCAGTTTTCACTCCAATCCCAAAGAAAGGCAATGCCAAAGAATGCTCAAACTACTGTACAGTTGCACTCATCTCATACGTGGCTCAGAGGTTAAAGCATCTGCCTGAAATATGGGAGAACTGGGTTTGATCCCTGGGTCGGGAAGATCCCCTGGAGAAGGAAATGGCAACCCATTCCAGTATTCTTGCCTGGAGAATCCCATGGACGGAGGAGCCTGGTGGGCTACAGTCCACAGGGTCGCAAAGAGTCGGACACGACTAAGCGACTTCACTTCACTTCTTCACTTCACACGCTAGCAAAGTAATGCTGAAAATTCTCCAAGCGAGGTTTCAACAGTACGAGAACCGTGAACTTCCAGATGTTCAAGCTGGATTTAGAAAAGGCAGAGGAACCAGAGATCAAATTGCCAGCATCCACTGGATCATCGAAAAAGCGAGAGAGTTCCAGAAAAATATCTACCTCTGCTTTATTGACTACGCCAAAGCCTTTGACAGTGTGGATCACAACAAACTGTGAAAAATTCTTAAAGAGATGGAAATACCAGACCACTTGATCTGACTCCTGAGAAATCTGTATGCAGGTCAAGAAACAACAGTTAGAACTGGACACAGAACAAGAGACTGGTTCCAAATTAGGAAAGGAGTATGTCAAGGTTGTATATTGTCACCCTGTTTATTTAACTTATGTGCAGAGTGATAGGGCTACAAGGAATCTCATTGATAAGATGGCTTGTTATGTCAACTTCACAAACAAGGAATAAATCACAGTGATCTGTGAGACTGACCAAATTGCCCAAATTGCATCCTCTTATCTCACTGGCGCCTGTCTTCAAAAAGCTGCGAGACCATCAGATTCCAGAGCTTCAGCTATGTGACCATCCCTTCAGATAATTTTTTCACTGGTGGGGTATAAGAAGGACTCCGTCAGAAAGGGAGAACATTGGTTCTCCTTAAGAGCCAGTCACCCTCTCTTGTCCCTCTAATAAATTTCCTTTTTTAACCTGACTGTCCGCTCACTCTCTTTTTCTCTGCACTCTCCTTACATCCTGGTGCCGAAACCCAGGAGGGAAGATCCACTGCAACTGGGTGGGCTCCTCTCACAAGCTGACCTCCAGGGGTCCCCTCCCTTGGACCTTGCCGAGAAACTGAGATGAGCTCCAGGACGGGATGCTCCCACTTGCCTTGCTGGACTGGCATCCACACACCGGCCCACATTTCATCCATCGGTTACAAGAGGTGAGTGAAATCCCATTCCCTCAGATCCTCTCTCGCCTGTTTCCAAGTCCTAGCACTAGGCGGGAAGATCACCATGGCTCTCGGGCCCTCGGCCTTGCGCCCTGTCTGACTTAGAAAAGTGAAAGTGAAGTCACTCAGTCGTGTCTGACTCTTAGTGACCCCATGGACTGCAGCCTACCAGGCTCTTCCGTCCATGGGATTTCCCAGGCAAGAGTACCGGAGTAGGTTGACATTTCCTTCTCCAGGGGATCTTCCCGACCCAGGGATCGAACCCGGGTCTCCCACATTGTAGACAGACGCTTTACCGTCTGTCTACAGGAAAGTACAGACTTTTACCTAGGGGACGCTCATTTCAAAGCAGACTATTCAGTTCAGTCACTCAGTCATGTCCGACTCTTTGCGACCCCATGAATTGCAGCACGCCAGGCCTCCCTGTTCATCACCATCTCCCGGAGTTCACTCAGACTCACGTCCATCGAGTCCGTGATGCCATCCAGCCATCTCATCCTCTGTCGTCCCCTTCTCCTTCTGCCCCCAATCCCTCCCAGCATCAGAGTCTTTTCCAATAGTCAACTCTTCACTGGCTTGGAGAATTTTGAGCATTACTTTACTAGCATGTGAGATGCTAGTAAAGTAACTGTGCGGTAGTTTGAGCATTCTTTGGCATTGCCTTTCTTTGAGATTGGAATGAAAACGGACCTTTTCCAGTTCTGTGGCCACTGCTGAGTTTTCCATGTTTGCTGGGATATTGAGTGCACTTTCACAGCATCATCTTTCAGGATTTGAAATAGCTCAACTGGAATGCCATCACCTCCACTAGCTTTGTTCGTAGTAGAAAAGTAGAGCAGACTATTACTCTCTGAGAAAGTCCTGAGGGCGGGGACGCCTTTTCTCTTGGACCTTTCTCTTTGCTTTCTCTTGCCCTTGTCTAACCTCCTTATTTGGGCGCAATGGCAAATTCTCAATCCCAACCCTTAAAATATACTCCTCTAGGATGCCTTCTCAGAAACCTAAAAGCTTTGGGCTTCCAAGGGGAGATAAGACCAAAATGACTTATTTACTATTCTAACACTATCTGGCTGCAATACACACTTGATAACAGGTCCCAGTGGCCAGAAAAAGGAACTCTCGATTATAATACTCTACGTGACCTCGATAACTTCTGTTGCCACAATGGCAAGTGGTTAGAAATCCCTTATGTTCAGGCTTTCTTTGCTCTTTATTCTCGACCCTCTCTCTGTGAATCCTGTTCTACTTCTCAAATACTCTTAGCCCACTCAGGGCCACATCCTCCTAAAACAATGTCTCCAATCCCTGTTCAGACTTTTCTTCTTCTTCCTTCGACCCTTCTGACCACAGCCCACCCGCTATCGCTCCCAATCCCCTTGCAGCCGCTCCAGATCCAGTTCCACAACCTCCACCATACGTCGCCTCCTCCCTCCCTCCTTCTCAAGCACAGGCCTTCCAAATCCCACCCCAGCCTGTGCCTAAGATAACCTCTGAGACCTCAGCCCCACCCTCTACCCTGAGGGTCCCAAGGCTTTACCCCAACCTCCCTAGATCCCCTCCCCACCGGTCTGAACAACTTTAAACCAGGAAACTTCACTGCAGGACCCCGTTCCTTCCCCAGCTCCCCCAGCTCCACTCCTCCCTTTATGGGAAGTAGCTGGAGCAGAAGGCATGCTCAGGTTTATTTCTCATTCTCCCTCACCGATCTATCTCAGATTGAAAAGTGTCTTGGCTCCTTCTCTTCAGACGCGGATAACTATCTAGAAGAATTCAAACATCTGACCCAGTGTTATGACTTAACCTGGCATGATATTTACATCATACTTTGCTCCACTCTTCTCCCAGAAGAGAAGGAACGAGTATAGCAAGCCTCTCAGGCGCATGCTGATGAGATACACAGGACTGACCCACGGCTGTCCCCCGGGATGATCCCAACTGGGATGATCAGGCAGGGAGACCTGGGTGAGCAGCCCATAATCATATGATGGCTTGCCTCGCTGTGGGCCTTCAAAAGGCAGGCATAAAGCCGTCAATGTTGATAAGCTCCCGCAAATAACTCAAAGACTAGGTGGAAACCTGACACAATTTCTAGCCTTGTTAACGGAAGCGCTACAAAAATATCCGAAGTAGACCTCACTTCAGCAGAGGGCACCATTGTCCTTAATACCCATTTTATCTCCCAGTCATCTCTAGATATCTGAAAGAAACTAAAAAAGGCAGAAGAAAGCCCTCAAACCCCTCAATGAGGCCTTTTAAATTTAGCCTTTAAGATTTTCAATAACCGGGAAGAACAGGCAAAGCTAGAGAAGGCCCAACGAGATCAGGCCAAAAGCCACCGTTTAGCCACTGCCCTACACGGCTCCAAGCCTCCATCAACCAACAAAGACAGGAAGCCACTTGGGCCCTGCTTCAAATGCAGCAAAGAAGGCCACTGGGCCCGCTCATGCCTAAAGCCAAGGCCCCCTCCAGGGCCATGTCCCAGCTGTGGCATAAAGGGACATTGGAAGGTCGACTGCCCAAAACCCCCTCCAGGGATCCCGACATCCCCTCCTGGTCCCAAGCAGAAGGCCTCTGACCCAGCTCTGCCCAGCCTCCTCGGACTCGCCACTGAAGACTGAAGGTGCCCAGGGCCCCAGGCCCCGACTCTCATGACCTCGATGGAGCCCAGGGTAACTCTTACAGTGGCAGGTAAGCCGACCTCCTTTCTCATTGACACGGGGGCCACTTGCTCTGCTGTGCCTGCCTACTCCGGAAAAACCAGGGTCTCTCAGGTCTCTGTTACGGGGGTTGACGGTTCAATATCTACACCACGAATAACCAAGCCTCTACCTTGCACACTTCCAGATACCCCATTTTCCCATTCTTTTCTCATACTCCCAAAATGCCCCAATCCTTTTTTTGGGAGAGACCTTCTCTCAAAATTCAAAGCCTTTATTACTATCCCAAGCCCACTCTCCGATCTAGTCTGGTTATTGCTCCTTAATACCCGCCATTTCTGAAGTTCATCTACAACAACAGGCTTCTTTCTGTTTTTCCAGACAAAACTCTACGAACAATTCTTACCCCTAACTAGGAACTATACCCCCACGCCTCTGTGATCACACTTCACATCTCTCCTTCCCTTCAGGCCAATCTGTCTATCTTGTCTCAGGAACTGCAGGACAGTCTCTTCCTTTCTCAGGGAGGCTCCCTTCTGCATGTGGTGTAAATATCCCTCTTGTAGGGGCTACACTGGCGAGTTCACTGTCAGTTTCAGAGACCACTAACAAGTTCCCAGAAAGACTCCTATTTGCTATCGATTTCAGCTGTTACCTTCTTACTCCTGGAATATTTTTCTTATGTAGAACCACTACTTATTTTTGTCTTCCCACTAACTGGATAGGAACATGCACCCTGGTATATCTGGCCCCAGTTATTTCTATTGCTCGTAACAATCAGACCCTTCCTATCCCACTACTTCATAACCAAACCAGACAGGCAATTCAATTCATTCCTCTATTAATTGATTTAGGAATAGCCGCTGGGATTGGGACAGGGACCACAGGATTCACAACTTTTTAAAATTACTATTAAAGCCTTTCTAAAGATCTCCTTGACAGCCTAGAAGACATAGCTAACAGCCTTATCGCTATCCAAAACCAGCTAGAGTCCCTGGCAGCTGTGATCCTCCAAAACAGAAGAGGGTTAGATCTCCTCACAGCAGAAAAAGGAGGCCTATGCCTATTTTTGGAGGAAGCCTGCTGTTTCTACACCAATAAATCAGGTGTTGTAAAGGAAACAGGAAGAAATCTGATAAATAGAGCCTTGAGAATACACCAATACCTCAGTAATTCATGGGAAAACTGGTTAAGCAATTGGAATTGGATGCCTTGGTTCATACCTTTTCTAGGTCCTCTCCTTCTACTTACCCTTATTCTAACTTCTGGCCCATGTTTAATGCATCCTTTTTCAAAAATTTCTTCAGGACCACTTACAAGTCTTCACCAACCAAACTATCCAGGAGCTACTTCTGACTCACTCAAATTATCAAAAACTTTGACCCCACACAAATACCCTTGACCCACATTCCAGCCTTTTCTTATCTTACCTCTTCCTGTCCCACAGGAAGCAGTTTTAGAAGATTGACCTTCAGCCCTTATCCTAAATCAAAAAGGCTGGAATGATAGGGCCCACAAAGGGTCTCATTGATAAGATGGCTCATTATGTCAACTTCACAAACAAAGAATAAATCCCAGTGATTTGTGAGACTGACCAAATTGTTCAAATGGCATCCTGTTATCTCACTGGCGCCTGTCTTTTCAAAGCTTCGAGACCACCGGATTCCAGACCTCCAGCTACGTGACCATCCCTTCAGAGAATTTTTTCATTGGTGGGGTATAAGAAGGACACCGTCAGAAAGGGAGAACGTTGGTTGTCCTTAAGAACCAGTCACCCTCTCTTTTCCCTCTAATAAATTTCCTTTTCTTGCCTGACTGCCCGGCTTGCTCTCTTTTTCTCTGCATTCGCCTTACACAGAGTACATCATGAGAAATGCTGGACTGAATGAAGCACAAACTGGAATCAAGCTTGTTGGGAGAAATATCAATAACCTCAGATATGCGGATGACACCACACTTATGGCAGAAAACGAAGAACTAAAGAGCTTCTTGATGAGAGTGAAAGAGGAGAGTGAAAAAGTTGGCTTAAAACTCAACATTCAGAAAACTAAAATCATGGCATCTGGTCTCATCATTTCATGGCAAATAGATGGGGAAACAATAGAAACAGTGACAGAGTTTATTTTTGGGGAGTTTATCTTTGGAAGGAATGATGCTAAAGCTGAAACTCCAGTACTTTGGCCACCTGATGCAGAGTTGACTCATTGGAAAAGACTCTGATGCTGGGAGGGATTGGGGGCAGGAGGAGAAGGGGAAGACAGAGGATGAGATGTTTGGATGGCATCACCGGCTCAATGGACATGAGTTTGAATAAGCTCTGGAGTTGGTGATGGACAGGGAAGCCTGGTGTGCTGCAGTCCATGGGGTCATGAAGAGTTGGCCACGACTGAGCGACTGAACTGAACTGAATTGAATCAGTTGACCAATTGCCTGGTCTTTCTGGTGGTCAGCCCCCATCCCCCCAGCCACTCGTCACATCATTAGCATACGAAAGACACTGATCACTCTGGACTTTCCAAGGGTCTTAGGAGCTGTGCACCAGGAACCTGGAACATCACAGCTAGATTCTCCCAGTCAGCCACGAAGGGCAGCAGAAGCTCTGGCTCCGAGAATGAGACACTTTGGGCAGCTTAGGCCCTTGACTCCAGCTGCCTTATGCTTCTCTATATGTGACAGTCTTGTAGTTTCTCCAGAAAGGTCCCCTGTGACTTATTTATCAATCCAAGTGTGAGAGTAATTTCTCTCTAATTGCAGCAAGCACGAGGTGGATGGCAAAGTCAGTTTTGGTGGGAATCAGACAGCAGGAAGAATGTACAAGTAGAGCTTGGCTTCTGCAATGTGGGTTGACACCAGAAACAGACATAGGAGTAGGTAATTAAAATGGAAGTTTCAAAAAAGACAAGTGGACCGAGGGAATAAGACATCTCAGTCCTTGGTCTTTAGTTGAAATACTTCCTCAATATTCTTTAGACTAAGAATAAGACCTACTTTCCTCATGAAAAAAGCAGGTGGACATGTCATCCTGAGTTTCTATACTGGCAACTGACAAGCCTGTATGTACACTGAGTTTAAAACAGTTCTCACAGACTATCATAGACACCTTTTAACACATTGATCAACACTACCTCCCAATCAAAAACCACTTGGAGCAGATAGAAGCTTCAGAAATTCTGAGTATCCACTTAATCAAACAACTTGGACAGACCAAATGGCTTGTAAGGTGCTCTCCCCAAAATTCATGTGCTGAAACCTAATTCCACTGTAATGGTATTTGGAAGTGAGGCCTTTGGTAGGTTATTAGCTCAGAATGGGATTATCACTGTGAGTGAAAATCAGTGCCTGCCATATCAGTAAACAAAGGACACTGCAGCCATCAGGGCATCACATTAGAGCCTTGCCAACGGTGAGCTTAGGAGAGAAACAAGATGCCCACCATTTAGTAGTCATCTGCTGCAGGTGCCCCAGACAGTGCACCCTGAGAAACACTGAGAAACACCCTGAGAAAAACTCAGGATATTGGCCTCAGATAACTGAGTTCAGTTTAGTTCAGTTGCTCAGTCGTGTCCGACTCTTTGCGACCCCATGAATCGCAGCACGCCAGGCCTCCCTGTCCATCACCAACTCCCAGAGTTCACTCAGATTCACGTCCATCGAGTCCGTGATACTATCCAGCCATCTCATCCTCTGTCGTCCCCTTCTCCTCCTGCCCCCAATCCCTCCCAGCATCAAAGTCTTTTCCAATGAGTCAACACTTCGCATGAGGTGGCCAAAGTACTGGAGTTTCAACTTTGGCATCATTCCTTCCAAAGAAATCCCAGGGCTGATCTCCTTCAGAATGGACTGGTTGGATCTCCTTGCAGTCCAAGGGACTCTCAAGAGTCTTTTCCAACACCACAGTTCAAAAGCATCAATTCTTCGGCACTCAGCCTTCTTCACAGTCCAACTCTCACATCCATACAAATATTTTTACCTAGATACGAATTTTTAAGATGTATCCTGTTTGGTGTTCAATCTGATTTAAATTAGAAAACTCTGAGGTTCATGTTAAATACAGATTGGACTTGCTCATTGTAACCTTCACATCTCTTAGTCTCTTTTCCCCTTTTTCCCTGTCTCTTTAAACCACTGTGTTTCATTCTATATGATTGCCTGAAATCTGTCTTTCAAACTAACACTTCACTTTCTTCAGTTAGATTTAATCTACTGCTTAACTTGTGTGATAAATTTTTAAAATTCAGTTTCAGTGAACATCAATTCTAAAATTAATTTTGGTTTCTTTAAAAGATCTGCCTGTTTCTTCCATTATGTCTTCTTGCTTTTTGGGTTTTCTTATGGTCTTTATCAAGTCATGTATTTTAGGTATATTTATTTAGAGTCTCTTTCGCATCCATCTATTATGTCCAGTTCCAGGGGCGTGAGTTTGGTTGTGTCGCTTTCTCCTATTCTCAGCTGTTTTATTTCCTCAAGTGTTATATGGATATTTCACTTGAACTTAGAGTTCCACTTTTGTGGACTGTATTTGCCTCGGGGGTCGTGCTTGCGATGGGGTGTGGGGGCATCCCTGTGGATGTGATTTCAAGTGTGTCTCTCCACGGGCATGGCTTCTGAAGTAATTTTTATATGAATTAGACTCCACGTTTCTGCACCAGTCTGTTGCTCACCACTCAAGATTTGAGGTTCCTCTTCATTTCTGAGAACTTGATATTTGTCTTTCTTACTTTTGAGGCTGGTTATGGATTTTCATAATCTTTCATCCAGATTTTATAGCTTGGTTTGGTCATATTGATCAGAGGCCTTTCTATAGGATTGTTTTCTCAATTAGCCTAATATCTTATCTTAGAGAAAGAACTACTTTTAAGATACAACTTTTTTCCATTGTAAGATCAAATCTAAAATGTTCCCACTTAAAAAAAATCGATGAAAAAAAGTGCTCTTTAAATTTCTCATGGAAGTCTTTTATTTAAACAACTGCAATGAACTAATTTAGACTGTATGACTTTGTGTGTGTGTCGTTTTTGTGTTGGCACATAAACACACACAGACAAATATTACATCTATTTTAAAACCAGTATAATTAGCAACATTGCCTTTCTTTGGAATTGGAATGAAAACTGGCCTTTTCCAGTCCTGTGGCCACTGCTGAGTTTTCCAAATTTGCTGTTTAGCAGAGCATAAATTTACATATTTCCCATGAACGCAGTTGGGTGACCATTGGTTTTTCCTCATAGTTGTCTATTTATTATTATTTGTTGTTGTCCACTTGCTCAGTCGTGTCCAATTCTTTGTGACCGCCATGGACTGCAGCCTGCCAGGCCTCCCTGTCTTTTACTATCTCCCAGAGTTTTCTCAAATGTATGTCCATTGAGTCGATGATGCCATCCACCCATCTCATCCTCTGTCGCCCCCTTCTCCTCTTGCCCTCAATCTTTCCCAACATGTATATTATTATGTAGACAAATAATAAATTTTCCAACCAGTCCATTCTAAAGGAGATCAGCCCTGGGATTTCTTTGGAATGAATGATGCTAAAGCTGAATCTCCAGTACTTTGGCCACCTCATGTGAAGAGTTGACTCATTGGAAAAGACTCTGATGTTGGGAGGGATTGGGGGCAGGAGGA
>SJYT01069660.1:122220-136859 GCA_006410635.1 Cephalophus harveyi
TAACATTGTATTAAAGAGATTTAGTTTTTTTTTTAATAAATCTTCCTCTACAGAATGAATCACATTAGAATTATTGATTTCTATTTTGAAGAATTGCTTCGGTAGTAAAGTATTTGTATATGCACAAGATAGATTGTTCTTTTATGACGTTTTTTCTTCTGCTTTATATTTTTTAAAATGCAGCATAGCAAGTGGTAGTGTACTAGACTGGTAATATTAAAACCACAAGTCAAAAAATGCAAAAGTTAAGATTTTTATAATTCTATTTGGGAATCTAGCTTTTTCTGCCAGTGTTCATTATAATTTTAACACTTCATTATTGTAACTTACTACATTTAATAAGCTAACAATTGGGACTAGCTTCAAATCTCAAACAGCAATTTAACAGATGGTTCATTTCATGGAAAAGATATGTAAACTCTCACGATTGTTTCTGTATCATTGGGGAAATGCACTGGTTAGTTGCAATATTACTAGTAATGTTTTCTCTAGTCAATAACGATAGAATTTAGGCCAGTTTTTAGAAATAATGATGTCTATACCCAATGAATACATCCTCTACAGAATATGCTAGTATTGTACAAAACTTTTTGGTAAGAAATGTTGCATGTTATTAAGGTAAAGTATTACTGTTTGGCTTCTTAAATAATTAACTTGGGTTTTTCTCATCATTTTCTGTCTTGCACTTTATACATCAGAAACCTTTCCTCTTGTGGATTCCCAGACATGTCGTCTCGTTTCTTGCCTCTTAACCTTTGCTCGTGGTTTAGAACCCAGTTCTGGGAAACCAGCATGTCCTATTACTAGTCTTAAAGCTGAGTAAGACAGAAATCTATTTCCATATCTCACTTTGCGATGGTGGATTTTGAAAGGACAGAGGCAGAGTGTTATTTAGCTTTTACCTACCATAGCCCCTGATATATCATGAATAAATATTTTAAAGCTGATGTTTCAAATATTTCACTAAAAATTATATTTTTATATTTTACATCTTTTGTTTATTTTAATACACTTGCAATTAAAATTTTCATCTACTCATCTCAAGAGCCAAGAGTTAAGATCTTAGACATATTTTTAATTTTGTTTACAAGCCACAAAGATCTTTTCATACTCTTTGTTTTTGTATTTCTTTGTAGAATGTGATTTGTAGTTCTTTGGGGACCTGTTTTGGATCAGCACAATGAACATTGCTTATTTCTGAAAATAGAATTAGTTTATTTAAACTCCAGTGGTCTGGTCATCTCGAAGCTGTATTCTTATGTATGCATTGTTTTTAACTGTGTATCATCCAGTTCATGTCCATGCAACTTAGTAAGAAGTATCCATTTATTCAATAGACATTACATGACTGCCTACTATGTATCAGGCGCTGATCTAGACTCTGGAAATTTAGCAGTGAATAAAGTTGACTCATTGGAAAAGACTCTGATGCTGGGAGAGATTGGGGGCAGGAGAAGGGGATGACAGAGGATGAGATGGCTGGATGGCATCACCGACTCGATGGGCGTGAGTTTGAGTGAACTCCGGGAGTTGGTGATGGACAGGGAGGCCTGGTGTGCTGTGATTCATGGAGGTGCAAAGAGTTAGACATGACTGAGCGACTGAACCGAACTGAAAGCAGACAGATTATCTGTCCTCATGGAACTTGTATTATAGTAGTAAGGAAATAAACAATCAAGCAAATACAGAAACTGTTAAATGGTAATATTATGAAGAAAAATAAAGCCAGGTGATACAGATAATGATAGGAGGATAAGATACAACTTTATGGGATGGTCTGGGGACACTCCTTTAAAAAGTAACATTTAAGCAGAGGCCATTTGATAATATTGTCAATCCTTCTTTAGAAAGAGAGTCCTAACTTGATGCTTTCCCCTTTTTAAAATGTAGCAATATCAAAAAGAAGGAAGTGTTAAAGAAAAAAATACAGTAAAAACAACCAAATAAATTTTGTACTTTCAAGACCTATTAATTACTAAAAATCAGTGTCAAAGTTATAATCCAACACTAATGAATTAACAAATTATATTTTAATTAAGTTCTTATTCTACTTTAAGGCTAATTAAGGGATCATAAATGACTGTTCTGTGTATTTCAGTATAAATATTTTATGAGCATATGCAAATGAATATTTCCTTTGTGAAAAGTACTTTTCACATTTTAAATAAGAGGAAGCCTAAATAACAGAGCATGCCTGTTTTTTATGCCCCCTTTCACTTTTCTTTTCAAAATAAAATCTGTACTAGTCAGCAGATTTAGAAAAACAAACAAGAAATGATGAGATACACGTGAGCAGACATATCTGGGTCCAGAAATGCCCTGTCCTGATTGTCTTCACATGAGTCACACAAAATAGGAGCTTCCAGTGCAGGTGAAGACTGGACTGGAGGCAAAACTTGCTTCGATGCCTTTGGAGACACCATCTGATGGACTTACCACATAATATACTTTTTTTTTCATATAAGCATATCAAGGTATCTACTCTGACAGTTACACAATATAATGTTTCTCAGAAATTAATACATTTGAATAAAAGTAGATTAAACTGGGTATTATACACATGTTCTCTTCATTTGTTTATTCCGAGCATTCTTTCATCCATCACACTTTAGAAGTTCGCAATTTATTAGGCGCAGTGGAAGTCGGTGATAGAGTCCTTTGTGCAGTGGGTACAATTAGTCATAAATGGAATGAAGTAAAAAGTAACTTACAATAGTGCAAAATTACCTGTATTTTTGAAACCATAAATCTAAAGCCTGCCCCACTGTGAGCCATAAAGTTAGTAGAGGAAATGTGCTTGGGAAATCAACTGGGTAACAAAGTACTTTATCAGAAGTCTAAATTTTGTGTAATTAATGCACATATTTTGTCATTTATTTTGCTTTATAAGATTATTTTATCAGCACAAAAATGTTCATGCATCTCAATCAAAATCCGATGAGAGTTTCTAGCAGATGGAGTATAAACATATTAAATCTATTTTGTATTGAAAGAGTAATGGAATATTTAATAGACATTTACATGTATAACTTCAGCCTACTCTTTAAAGAAAACAGGATGGAGTCCAAATTTTAGCTAATAGAAAGCCACCTTTGTCACTTCAGCCATAGTTTGGACCTTAGATTCTCTTATGCTTCTTTTTAATTATTTATTCAGATTGGACTTTAATAGAAAATCCGTACAGTGTGGAATGCTGAAAAGCTGGGGGTGGGGTGTGAGTATCATTTCTGTGACAAGAGTAAATGGAAGGAAGGATGAACGTGCTTTCGGAAGCCCCAGTGATTCACAGCTGCGCGATTAACATTGTGAATCACTTTTTTCCTCTTCTCCCACTTCCTTGCCCCCAGTCCATATAGCAACCCTAATGCATTTTCTGGTTGGATTGGATTACTTCTGATGGACTTAAGCTGAAAGCAAAGTTCAAAGAGAGGAGACCAAATTCAAGTGCCTGGATGATCAGGGATTAACATTTCAAACCCCCACGGGTCCATGGGGAGATGCTTGAGCTCAGCCAGGCAGCCAGCCTGGAAATCACGTGGAGTCGCTGACGGGTGCAAAGCTTTGCATGTCGTCAGGTCACTCATTTCCTGTGGCCCTGGACTCTGTTCCCTTTCACCCACAGGGCTCCACCAGGATGCTTTTCTGCTAACTCTTGTTCAAGTTCTCACCTTCGGGGTGTGGTCTGTCTGGCTCATCAAAGCAGCCATCCTTGGTCATTCTCCTTAAAACGGCACCCCTCCCTGTCCGTGTGCGCCAGGGATGGGCTGTTTCTCCAAAGCTCAGTACCAGGCAGTACTCCTGCTTGTCCTGGGGAAAGCGGAGGACTAGCTAGGAGAGACCATTTGTCTGTGGATGTCTACGCCATCCACATTTTTTAGACAGGAAGGATTGAAGGATGGTAATACAGATGAAAGTGTGAGAGCGATATAGGGGTGAGGGGAAAGTGGAGGTCTTATATTAAAAGAACTTTTACTTATCAAGCATGTGGTTATTTGCGCTGCTTTGCTGGAGGAGGGCCATGGAGGAGATGAAGTTGGGAAGAGAGGCTGATAACATGGAAAGCCCCCCTGTCTAGCTGCCACTGACTCCTCCTGTCTGCCATCACTTCCAACATTGTCATTCTCCTCTCTCCTCTGTTTATTCATTAACTTATTTATTCAGGCAACATTCATTGACTGTTCTAGGGATCTCTCCTGATTTATTTTTAAACCACTTCATTTTGTCTTACTCTGCTGACTATTAAAACTCACCTGTTCAGTGTTAGTTTCCATAGAGGACTGCTTCTGGTTCTTCCAAACTGAATGTCATTCATGGCTCAAACCTAAAAGAGGGTGACTGTAATGCACCGTGCAAGACAGACAGTCTAGAGAATGAGCAAGACCTAGAGCGACTGGGTCTTTCCACTGCTGTCCTCAGAGCTGCACTTAAACTACTGCTGATTCTGCCGCCTAAGGTAGGCCTTCATGGTTCAAGCTGATGGAGTTAATTTATGCTTTGCTTTTCACTGTTCTACTGTATTTCATTCAATAAATACTTACTGAGTGTCTACCGTTTGCCTAGCACTGATTAGGTGCTAGGCATGCAGCATTCCTGGAGAAGGGCATGGCTACCCACTCCAGTATTCTTGCTTGGAGAATCCCGTGGACAGAGGAGCCTGGCGGGCTACAGTCCATGGGGTCACAAAGAGTCAGACAGGGCTGAACAATAACACTTTCACTCATGCAGCATCTAAATCATTTCCCTCATGGTGGCTGGGTCACTGAAAATGGTGAAAGCATGTTGGGTTGGTCAAAAAGTTCGTTTGAGTTTTTTCCATAACATCTTATAGAAAATGTGTATTTTTTAAAAACAGGCATTTTGGTTGTTTGAGATTTTAATTCAGAATACCATATAATGATATTCTTGGGCATTAGAAAAACTAAAAATTTTATTTTTTTTCTTTGACTAAATTTCGTTTCTGTCTTATTAAGAGATGGGTTTAGAGAAAAGTAAAGCAACCTAAATAGCATATTAAAAAGCAGAGACATTATTTTGCCAACAAAGGTCTGTCTAGTCAAGGCTATGGTTTTTCCAATGGCCATGTATGGATGTGAGAGTTGGACTGTGAAGAAAGCTGAGCACTGAAGAATTGATGCTTTGGAACTGTGGTGTTGGAGAAGACTCTTGAGAGTCCCTTGGACTGCAAGGAGATCAAACCAGTCCATCCTAAAGGAGATCAGTTCTAGGTGTTTATTGGAAGGACTGATGCTAAAGCTGAAACTCCAGTACTTTGGCCACCTGATGCGAAGAATTGACTCATTGGAAAAGACCCTGATGCTAGGAGGGATTGGGGGCAGGAGGAAAAGGGGACAACAGAGGATGGAATGGCTGGATGGCATCACCGACTCAATGGACATGAGTTTGAGTAAACTCCGGGAGTTGGTGACGGACAGGAAGGCCTGGTGTGCTGTGATTCATGGGGTCACAAAGAGTCAGACACGACTGAGTGATTGAACTGAACTGAAAGCTATTTAAGAAAAGCAATTTTTTTTTAGTCAATCATTTTAATAACTAATTGTAAAACCCAAATATGTCATATCAGTATTCTGACCTATGTGGGCTAGTTGCTTCTAAATTTCATTATTAATGGTCGAATGAAATTGAACAAAATTTTTGCTGTATTTGGTTTAAAATTATTTTGATGATCAACATGTTACTAGCATTTACAAATTATTTTCACCACATCTATTGCATTCTTTAGTTCCTTCTGGGCCTTGCTGCTGAAAGGAAAATGAGAACAGTGTAGCTCACATTATTCTGATAATTAACATCTGTGAAGGACAAGCTTCTGCATACCTTTTTCTCATAATAGGAGCAAGTGCCTAGAATGAAGCACCATGTGCTGTGGTTTTAATATTTAACTGTTTTTCTCTTTGGGACTGCACCTCTCTCTTCTGCATATAAACACTATTTCTTAAATCTTTTTTAAAAAATCTTTTTGCTCAAATAAATATAGGTGAGTCCAAATGAACTATTTGCTTGGCAAAAGTTTTCTCCACATGAAAATCCATGATTTATAACTCTAATAACTTTTCAAGTAATTTCTTATTTTTTGAAAGTCATTTTTGTATGATTTATAAAAGGAAGATTTAATCAGCACTTGATTTTTATCCAGTTCCTCTTGCTAGAGCTTTATTCCGGCTGGAGTGGGGCGGGGTCAGGCTTTTAAATGTTTCCTGCACGGCCTACGGAAAACGTGTGGGATTTCTTGTGGATCCCCAGAAGAATGGGTTCTGCAGCCTTCCTCTCACTAGTTTTAATATTAATTAGCTTCCTTTGGTTGCCTAACCAGAGCCAGTTTGCTAGCCCTCTGGGGTCTTGGAAATTGTCTTTCTTCTGGTAACCAAGCCGTTCTTGAGGCGATTACACTGACACTTACTCTCACTTTTGATACCTGGAACTCTTCTAGTCCCCATGATGTTTTCAAGCTTGTTTGTACAGGTTTGTGTGTGTGTGTGTGTTTAATGGAGCAATATTCTTTAAAAAAAAAAAATGCTATTCTTCTTTTTAAAAATATGTTTAAATTATTTTCAAAATAATGAACTTTTTTCCTAAAACAGTTTTATTTGTGCTAATTAAGTGTTGATACAGTGTTATTGCTGTATCATTGAATAATGATAAGATATATGTAACAGACAGTTTTCCAGCTTACCATTTTGAAGTGCATAGTTCAGTAATAGGCAGCGGAGGCACGTTACCTCTGCCCTCTTAGTGTTTTCTGGTTGGGCTTGAGAATTAAATTGACAGACAGATTAACAAGAGGGAAAAAAACAAGTTTACGTAAGTTTCAGGCGCTGTGCTGCGCCTCATAAGGAATCAAGACCTAAGGAAAGGGTGGTGCCTACATTCTTTTATAGTAAGTTGAACAAAGAGAGGAAAGTGTGGAAAAGTAATTAAACTATGTGAGAAGGCTGAAGGAGGATATGAATTATTTTAATAAGGTCTGTTTGATTAGCATTCTCTCATTCTCAGCTTCTTGTCGTTGATGATAAGAATCTTACTTACCTGTTCTAGGAGGACCTCTTTCACATGGGAATTTCATTGCCTGCTTTTAAGTAAAAGGAGGAAATTCAGAGTATTTTTTCCTGCATTTGCTATTTTTCAAGTACCTTTAGCCCAAAATAATTCTTTTTCCCAAAGGGCATATTTTGGCATGGCATATTCTGCCGCCCTTCAAGTGTTTAAATACATCCCTTGTTGTACAGAATCCTTTCAATCCAATCTCCAGAATCCTTTCATCTTGTAAAACTAAAGCTCTGTGTCCATAAGGCAGCTTTCCATTCCTTCAACTCTTCCAGCCACTGGCAACTATCGTTCAAATTTTTGTTTCTATGGGGGAAAAGAATTGGATTTTTTAGAATAGAGTTAATAAATATGTTAAGTATATGGTTAGACATGTTTTGTTATTTATATGTATAAGGGAGGGAAAATACCTTCCTTCTATCCTCTTATGTTTAGTGACCAAGGAGTGCAAATTAAGGACAGATTAACAGAAGAACAGGCTTATTTTATGCACACACAGAAAAGCCTCAAAGAAGAAGTGAAAATCTCAAAGAGTCTATTAGATTCCAGGGGGTTATGTGACATTTTTAGTGGTGTCTAATTTAAAGGATGATAAATTGGGGAAAAGAGACCAAATAAAGAAAAAAAGGTGGGGGATAATGACTTGTGGGAAGGGGACTAAAAATATGTCCACCACATATGGGTTGTTTAGTGAGATCTGTTATGCAGACTCAAGGTGTCTCAAGTGATAAGAGTTGTCTCCAGTCTTCCCTTTTGGTCTAGAAGAGGAAGACTCTTTTATAAATGGAAATTTCCTTTACAAAAGAGGAACGTCTGTCCTGCAGAAATAGGGGAGCAGGGGGCTCCTCCTGTGTTTGTTGTTTCTTTCACCTTCAAAAGCAACGGCACCCCACTCCAGGACTCTTGCCTGGAGAGTCCCATGGACGGAGGAGCCTAGGAGGCTATGGTCCATGGGGTCGCTGAGAGTCAGACATGACTGAGCGACTTCACTTTCCCTTTTCACTTTCATGCACTGGAGAAGGAAATGGCAACCCACTCCAGTGTTCCTGCCTGCAGAATCCCAGGGATGGGGGAGCCTGGTGGGCTGCCGTCTATGGGGTCGCACAGAGTCGGACACGACTGAAGCGACTTAGCAGCAGCAGCAGCAACTCCAAATCCTCCTTGTACTGAAGTGGCAACTGTTGGTGTGGAGTATTCTGACCTCTTTCATAGATTATTGGTATCATGGGCTCTAAATGTTTAAAAAAATAGAAGAATTGAGTTAGTTATAAATCACCTGTTTGAAAGGTTGAGAAGACATTTTCAAAGTGGTAAGAAAACCACTTGTATTGCAAAATACATGTGAATTAATTAGAAATTAGTTGCTGTTGTTGCTGTTTTTCCCCTGGTGATTCAGACAGTAAAGAATCCACCTGCAGTGGAAAAGACCCAAGTTTGATCCCTGGGTCAGGAAGATCCCTTGGAGAAGGGAACTGGAAACCTACTCCAGTATTCTTGCCTGGAGAATTCCATGGACAGAGGAACCTGGTGGGCTACAGTCCATGGGGTCTCAAAGAGCTGGACACAACTGGATGACTAACAGTTACTCTCTCGAAAATAGCAGGATAAAAAGGTGTTTTTAAACGTGATATAAAGCTATGATGCATTACATAATGAATGCATGCATAAAAAATGATAAAACTTTTAAAGATGAAATAAGTTGTTTTATGCCTGTTGAATTATGAACCTTCCATTCTCCAAGTATTCTGTTTAATAAATCTCAGACCTCTGTGCATATGTGTATTTATGTATGTTTGTGTTCAATTTACACTTCTACCAACAACGATCTTCTTTCTCACATCTTTACTAAATCCTAGAATTGTTTAACTTTTCAGAAAATTTTAATAATTGTGAGAAGTACCTAACTAGGTTTCAAGATTTTTGGACCTACTTCAGCCTTTGCCAAAAACCCTTACACTGTACATCAGAATGGAAGTTCTGTCTCTATATGGTCTTTTTACTAATATGATTTGTGTGTTACTTTGTGACAGCCTGAAATCCAGAAGCAGTGATTTCATGTTAAGGAATATGATGGAGGCTTATCATACTCTAATGCTAATCCAAAATTTAACTCAAATGTAGTACTTTGTAATACATTTTGAATGAAAGGAGTTTGCTTGGCTTATATAGCTGGTTAAATCACCTTTATTTTTGTATATTAATTTATAATAGGGCTTGCTTACAGAATAACTTAAATGTATATGCTTATCCATATTTTTTTTCTGTATTCTTGGTATAATTCAGCTTTGTTTCAAAAACTGTGCCTGATGTTTGTTTTCTTTTTTGTTTTTCCATTTCCTTCCATTGTTTGAGTTTTGGAATAAATTATACAAGCTAAACTTATATCATTTTTCCATTATCCAAGCATATTTTTCTGATGATTAATATACTTTGGAAGTGGCTTATTTAATAAAACAGTGTTTCATCAGTCATTCCTATCTGATTCAATATGCAAAGTAATACATGAAATATTACAAAAAGGAATCTTTACATTAAATTTTATTCTGTTCCCCATTTGTCATCCTTTCATTATTGTTTATAAAGCAAATCCCACTTCTGAACTAAAGATACAATATAATCTGGTCTTTGCCTACTCTTTTTGTTGCTATCTATAATTTAGTAATACAGAACTAAGCAGTGTCTTGAGTCATTAGATGAGATTTAGAAGTCATTCTTTGGTATACACCTGAACACCTAAGAAGGTAAATGAACTGCAAAGCGGTAAAATGAACACCAAGTTAAAATATTTGCAACTAACTTATTAACGGTAAATGTATTTTATAACGTTTAATTATCTTAAAATATGTTTGACAATCAAGAAAATCGAGGATCAAAGAAATTCTGTACTAAGCAGAGAAAATCTGAGTGTTTCTGCTTGTGGTGTTACACTTTTTAGTCTCTGTTACCATCAAACTTAGATGGCCAAGTTTGGATACTTGTCACTGAAGAAAAGAAAGTGTGGGTCTTGTGATCTTGCACTGGACCAATTTCAACACAAATAGTAATCCATGGCTATTTTTCAGCTCTTGTAAATCCTGCCATTACAGATTTTAATGAACGGTCTCACGCTATTTGTAGTCTCTGGTAAAATTTCCGTTTCCAATATGAAAAAAAAAAGTGATTAGAAATTATACATAGATTTTCTTCCTCTTTCCCCTTTTGTTTTGGCTACTTATGTATCCCACATGATGTTCTGTTTTCTTTTGCTTTATTGCTATTAAACCCTTTCCTAAATCTTTCTGACATGTTGTTTTAAGGTTACAATCCTGCATTTCTGATACTCATCCTAAAACAGTTATTTCTGATATTCTGTCCAGGTTTCTAGTTAGATTTTAACGTGAAGTCTGGCTCTGTACCAATGTCTCCATCAGGCCCAGAACCAGAAGTCCCACATGCTATTATTATTATTTTTATACGATTTTACCACCCCCTGGTATAAGCAGTTTCTTCTACTGATATTTATCCAACCTGAGAATCTTTGTTATTGTGGCGTCATAAAGCTGATATGTTCTCTGATCAAATAACCTCATTATCTGGATACTTTAGGAAATGATATAATGAAGGCAAACTTTATGGAAAGATGTTCATTTTTTATAACAGACACTTGAAAGCAGTCTAGTGAAGTGAAAGTCGCTCAGTCGTGTCTGACTGTTTGCCACCCCAAGGGCTATACAGTCCATGGAATTCTCCAGGCCAGAATCCTGGAGTGGGTAACCTTTCCCTTCTCCAGGGGATCTTCCCTACCCAGTGATTGAACCCAGGTCTCCCGCATTGCAGGCAGATTCTTTACCAGCTGAGCTACAAGGGAAGACGCAAGGGAAAGCAGTCTAAATATCCACAATTGGATGGTAGTTAATTAAATCAAGTGAATAAATTCACTTGATGAGATATTATAACCTTTTGGAATAGCGATATAGTGGAAATCTTTGATATAGTGCTAAATTAAAAAAAAAAACTCGATATAAAATGATTTATTCTAGAATTAAAACAATGGAAAACAGATTCACATATCAAATCAGTTAGCAAGAATACTTGTTTGCAAAACCCATTGTTTCAGTATAAGAAGAAAGTGTCATCATTTTGTGGGGGAGCAGGAAGGAGGGATTTCCATACTTTTAGGTAAAGCTCATTACTTATACATTTAAAAATATTTTTTACTACAAAGGTAAAATATATGAAAAAATTTTCAAATATATACATGTTTAGATATTAGATGTATATATTGTTCTGAACCCTGCTATGATCAACATCCACTTAACTTTTCTTCTTAAGAAAAGGTCACTTGCTCACGTTTAACTGTCTGATATCCGATCCCTGGAGACTCATGCCAGAACTCCTTCTTAGAGGCTTAGGACTTTAACTTATATGATCTGCTTAATTCCTTCAAATTACTTTCTTGAATTACACATTTACATTTTAACAGAAAGGTGTTAATTTACCTCCAGCTGCTAAAATTAATTGCCAGTTTGCTTCTTTCAATCTTTGTGTTTTAATTTACATGCTATCATACACTGCCTAATGTTTCATATGCTGAATTTTACTAAGTATCATATGATGATGATTTCCCACAATCAATACTGATCCTGTCCCTGTGTCCTCGAGACATCAAATGCCAGGAGTAGGATAAGCATGCCAGAAACGTGTGAGTAGCACTCTGTGTGAGAGAGGAAGGAGTCTGGGAAGGGGAGGAGGATTGGACAGCAGCCCTCAGGCTGCCCTGTAGCTCTGAGGAGAGCAGGGCAAGGTGCTCAGCAGTCCTTGAGCCTCAGTCACCTGGTTGTGGGCCCTGCAGCTCAGGAATGGACCCACCTGGTGTCTCTGCCTCCGGAAGAATCGTCAGCAGGAAGCAGCCTGTGGGCAGCTCGTTCTCTTCGGGAACGCAAGGTTACATTGCAGAGTACATCAGCTTGGTCCAGTGATCAGCCCCGTTCCCTCCTAACCGACATCTGAGACACATTCTCACGCCCTCAACATTTTCAAAATTAACTGTTCATGCTGCATCATGTTCCGTCTTATTAAATGTACTCCTTTTGAGTAAGTCAGAAATCTAGAAATCTTCCCTGATAGTTCTTTCTTCCTCACCTCCATAGTCAGATCATCACCAGCCCATGCTAATTTTGTCTCTTAAATATTTCTTGACCCTGACCTTTTATCTTTATCTTCACTACCAACTCTAATATCTGCACCCCCACCTTTTACTTGGGCTTCCCTGGTGGCTCAGATGGTAAAGAATCTGCCTGCAGTGCAGGAGACCTGGGTTCGATCCCTGGGTTGGGAAGATCCCCTGGAGAAGGGAACAGCTACCCACTCCAGTATTCTTACCTGGAGAATCCCCATGGACAGAGGAGCGTGGCGGGCTACAGTCCATAAGGGTCACAAAGAGTTGGACGCAACTGAGCGACTAAGCACACATCTTTTACTCTGTCCCTCTCGAATCACTCCTCCACCATGTAGCCGGTGTAACGTCAGACAAAAGGAATCTAACCCGACCAGACCCAGCTGTGCCCCTTTCAGTTCACCTGTTCTCTTCAGAGGGTGCAGAGCAGCCTCGGCACTTCTCTGCTGCATCAGTTCATGCCACACTCGCCATTGCTGACTATCCCCTCCGCTGACCACCGTGACCCCTCCTCCACCAGCCCCCTTTCAGTTTGCACAGCGCTTGTGTGTCTCCCCAGCACAGTCTTCATGCAGGCTCTTCCTTCTCCTGGAGTGCTCTTTATCCCCCTCTTCATCAATAAATTTTGCACAGTTCAGACCGCAGCTCAAGAGTCTCTTTATTCCCAGATCCCTTCCTTGACATTTCTGATGCTGCCCAAGCCCTTGAGGATGAGCTCTGTGGCACCACCTTCCTCGTTTTATAGCATTTATTACAGCTTCAACTTCCTGTATATTTTCATAATTACTGATTGCGATACTTTGTAATACTCTGAATACCCCGCTGTGCTCTATACTATGAGGGCAGGATCTCCTGTTTATTTTTGCTCACCAGTGATTTCTGGCACCTAGGGCAATCCTTAGAACAAAGTAAAAATGTGTTGTTGATTGAAATATTGGGCTCGCTGTAAAGGTCTGAGGTAAGACATTGATATGGGAACACTTCTATAAGGATGGATGTGGTCCCCAGCATAAGAGAAGAGAATAAAAACCACCAGAGAGGATATTTAGATGCTGCTTTCATGTAGCCATGTTAAAGCATCTTCAGAGGCATAAAAAAGGGGGCCCACATTGGCTTGCATGTGAAGAATCACAAGTAGTTCCAAAACACTTGAGTTACAAAGATAGTTTGGAAAGGGGCTGGTGATGTGGGTAGCTATAAAGAGAAGCCTGACCATGAAGTCCTTTTTAAAATTCTTAATGAAATATAGTTAATTTACAATATTGTGTTAGTTTCAAGTGTACCACAAAGTGATCAAGTTACCTATGTATAAATATTATTTTTCAGTTTCTTTTCCATTATATTGTAGTTTATTCCAGGATGGTGAGTATAGTTCCCTGTGCTATACAGAAGGTCCTTGTTGTTTACTTGTTTCAGTTCAGTTCAGTTCAGTCTCTCAGTCGTGTCCAACTCTTTGCAACCCCATGAATCACAGCACACCAGGCCTTCCTGTCCATCACCAACTCCCAGAGTCCACTGAAACCCATGTCCATTGAGTCGGTGATGCCATCCAACCATCTCATCCTCTGTCGTCCCTTTCTCCCCCTGCCCTCAACCTTTCCCAGCATCAGGGGCTTTTCCAATGAGTCAACTCTTCGCATCAGGTGGCCAAAGTATTGGAGTTTCAGCTTCAACATCAGTCCTTCCAATGAACACCCAGGACTGATCTCCTTTAGGATGGACTGGTTGGATCTCCTTGCAGTCCAAGGGCCTCTCAAGAGTCTTCTCCAACACCACAGTTCAAAAGCATCAATTCTTTGGTGATCAGCTTTCTTTATAGTCCAACTTTCACATCCATACATGACTACTGGAAACACCATAGCCTTGACTAGATGGACCTTTGTTGACAAAGTAATGTCTCTGCTTTTTAATATGCTGTCTAGTTTGGTCATAACTTTCCTTCCAAGGAGTAAGTATCTTTTAATTTCATGGCTGCAATCACCATCTGCAGTGATTTTGAAGCCCCCAAAAATAAAGTCGGTCACTGTTTCCACTGTTTCCCCATCTATTTGCCATGAAGTGATGGGACCGGATGCCATGATCTTAGTTTTCTGAATGTTGAGCTTTAAGCCAACTTTTTCACTCTCCTCTTTCACTTTCATCAAGAGGCCCTTTAGTTTCTCTTCACTTTCTGCCATAAGGGTGGTGTCATCTGTATTTCTGAAGTTATTGATATTTCTCCCAGCAATTTTGATTCCAGCTTGTGCTTCATCCAGCCCAGCGTTTCTCATGATGTACTCTGCATATAAGTTAAATAAGCACGGTGACAATATACAGCCTTGACGTACTCCTTTTCCTATTTGGAACCAGTCTATGGTTCCATGTCCAGTTCTAACTGTTGCTTCCTGACCTGTGTACAGGTTTCTCATGAGGCAGGTCAGAT
>SJYT01069660.1:137113-150182 GCA_006410635.1 Cephalophus harveyi
TTTTTTTTTTTCAGATTGTATGTTTAAGTGATGTACAATCTTTGTCTGATTTATTTCACTAAATATGATAATCTCTAGGTCCATCCATTGTTGCTGTAAGCGGCATTATTTCATTCTTCTTTATGGCTCCTTAGTATTCCAGTGTGTGTGTGTATGGGTTTGTGTGTACCACGTATTTAGCCTTTCACTGTAGAGTGGCATTTAGGCTGCACCTTTGTCTAGGCTATTGTAAACAGTGCTGCAAAGAACACTGAAGTCCCTACATCTTTTCAAATTAGAGTTTTATCCACATGAAATATTTTATGTACAAGTTGAATGATTTGGACTCAACATGAAAAACTTTTGATAAGGTTTTAAGGAGAGAGAGACTGAGTAGGTTTTCCTTCTAGAGAGAGAGTTTCACCAGTAACAGGGAGGAGAGCTTAGAGGACTTAGCTCTGGCCATAAGGTCCCATTTGGGTAGTTCTCAGTAAACCACAAGTGGGAAGGGGGAGCGCTTGAGTTAGAAAGGTGGCAGTAGTGAGGCTGGAAAGCAACCGGAGGTTCAGACAAAGGGCTGTCAGCGAGTCAGTTTCTGTAGCACCCAGCCAGTTATTGCAGGAAGCAGGCACGCTGTTGTCAGGTCAGGACGGCGGGTTTGGGGGAAGTGGGTTGATGGTGAGTCAGGGCACAGGCCCTTGGCTTTAGCAAGCAGTCAAATGTCATCCCTCACTATGGCAAACACATCAGCTTCTGCCTTCCTGCAAACTGCACTAGCAGGGAAACACAATTGCTTCTTTACCTTCTGCAGCCATGTGTCCTGTAGCTTGGGGCAGGGCTTAGGGTCAGGAAAGGGAAGGAGAACATCCTTCTGGCCACTTGGCCCAGAGAGCTAAGGCTGGGATCAGGGACGTCATGGTGAGCACAGCAGGGCACAGACGTGCATTGAAAACATCACAAAACCCCTGGTGGTCTCCCTCGAGATGAACACAGTGCTTCTCCAAATCTACCAAAATACATCGGTAATCAGTACTTTGCCCTGTAAAAGGATATCAAGAAAAGCACTGAAAAAATACTTCAAATATTTTCTTTCCGATTTTCATATCAAGGTAACCACCTTTATTACTACAAAGGCTTCCTTAAGCCAATTTTTATGAAGAAATGGGGAAATTTTGAAAGTTCCTTATCCGCATTCTTTGTGACTTTATTTAAGATTCGTGGATGGTAGCTATGTTGCCTTTAAGGCTAATAATTTAAGGCTAATCTTTGTCAAATCGATTGGATAATAATCACTTACTGAGCGTGTACTCTATGCCCAGCAGCGTACTAGGTGCCAGAAGTACAGATACTGAACACAGAATGGTCTTTGCCTTCTAAAGATGAGTGACTTGGGGAAAAAGACACATGTGTGATGTGCAAGAAAAAGAAAAGACCAAGAAAAGAGTATACATTTTAACAGAAATGTGAAAATCCAAATGCTATGGAAACATACAGGAAAGAGCAACTTTGGGGAAATCAAATGGATGCCAAATAGGAGCTAGCAGTTTGCCAAGTTTGCAGAGAGAAAAACAAGAGAGGGATTTGGGGGAGGAATCCAGGCAAATGAGACTGTGTTTATAGACACACCAGAATATCCAAGAAACTGACATTATTGGGGAACAAGGAAACTTAATGCATCGGCAATGGGTAAAAATGAAGGGGTTGAAAAAGGATCAATTTCCATCCTAAAGGAGATCAGTCCTGAGTGTTCATTGGAAGGTCTGATGTTGAAGCTGAAACTCCAATCGTTTGGCCACCTGATGTGAAGAGCTGACTCATTTGAAAAGACCCTGATGCTGGGAAAGATTGGGGGCAGGAGGAGAAGGGGACGACAGAGGATGAGATGGTTGGATGGCATCACCGACTCGATGGACGTGGGTTTGAGTGAACTCCGGGAGTTGGTGATGGACAGGGAGGCCTGGCGTGCTGCGCTTCATGGGGTCGTGAAGAGTTGGACATGACTGAGCTAATGAGCTGCCTGACTGAAAAGCTATTGAGCTTTAGTTTAATATACACACACAGAGGAGTGGGTATCTCTTGTGTAATAAGGCATGAGGACAGGGGAGAGAGAAAACTGGAAAGAGGAAACCATCTTGGCGTTCCGTTCACAGTTCTGCGGTTGTAGTCGGTCCCCAGTTCCATCCATGTATCCGTGTCTGTCAATCTGTGCTTGTTCTTCCTGACTCAGTCCATGGATTCACCTTTATCATCTTTCTAAAATTGTGGAGCTGATGGAGAACCGCATTGTAGTATCTGTAATGATTAAAACACCGTAAGTTTGGAACTTTAACTTATGTGTTAGGTTAATAAAATACCTGAGTAAAGTGTCTGTCTACAATGTGGGAGACCTTGGTTTGACCCCTGGGTCGGGAAGATCCCCTGGAGAAGGAAATGGCAATCCACTCCAGTACTATTGCTTGGAAAATCCCATGGACAGAGGAGCCTGGTAGGCTACAGTCCATGGGGTCGCAAGAGTCGGACAGCGACTTCACTTTCACTTTCACTTTAAGACACATCAAAGGGAAAAGGCAGACTTTCTGTTTACTATAGAAAAGTAAATAATAGCTGATCCATATTCTTAGTAAGAAAAAAGAGATATAAAACTAAATTGTGCCTGTGTGCTCCGTCATGTCTGACTCTTTACGACCCAATGGCCTGTAGCCTGCCTGGTTCTTCTATCCATGGGATTTTTCCAGGCAAAACTACTGGAGTGGGTCGCCATTTCCTTCTCCATGGGATATTCTCGACCCAGGAATTGAACCCATATGTACTGCATTGGCAGGCAGAGTCTTTACCACTGAGCCACCTTGGAAGCCCGTAAAACTATTTTAACAGGTATGAAATCTGGGGCAAGTTACTTAACCTCGCTGTGAGCTCAGTTTCCTTAGCTGTATCTATTTGTCTACCTCATAGAGTTGTCATTTGTTTTAAGGATTAAACGAAGTGATACATGTTGAATTTAGAACAGTGTTTGATCTGTGGTCTGTGGCAGGTATAAATATTAACTGCTGTTTTTATTATCATTAGTATTGTTATGTATTTAAATGCACTTATTCTAATGCCAAAAGTAGAAAAAGATATTAATATATTTTTAGAAATTTTACCTCCCACATATTTTGCCTTAAGCTTTAGTTATTTATTTTGTATCTGCACTTAAGTATTTAATTCTCACTCATTTGTGAATTCTTGGAGTTATAGAATCTTTTCTGGTTTAAAAGAACTTGGATGATTTTTATCTGATTCTTTTTTTGTTGCTTTCTTGACCTCATATAGTGCCTTGCGTGTAATAAGCATTTAATAATTATGGAACTGAATTATGTAAAAGCTCATCTTTTCTTATCTATAAATGCCTATGGGTGGCTAATAGTCTATTAAGTTGGTAACAGAAATTTCTAGCAGCATAGGTCCACAAAAGAATTACTTCTGTAATGTTTGTTTAACCAGTGGAATTGAAAGATGTTTTGACTTTGCTCCAGGCATTAGAGGTTTACGTGACCCCCAGTTAAATGCCATTTGTCACAAAATGAGACACTGTGGCAAAGGAATTAAAAAGCAAGCATTCCAGATCCTATGTTAATCTTTGTTTCTCTCTCTCTCTTTTTTTCTGTTTTGTTTGAGACTGGCTTTGTTTTTCACCAAAGAGATATTAAAGCAAATGTTCTTTGTGTCTATAGTTTTATAACATATTTGTTTTGATAGATAATGTCACTGACATTAATTGCCATGTACACATGAGAGCATGACTTTAAAAGCCACTGTACAGCTAGTGATGTTTAAAGTCTTCTAGCTTTACCAGGACCATCTCAGGATGGTCTGAAATGTATCTGATTCTGATTTCACCTGCACAAGCCTGGTGACATGGTTGGAAGGCCCCACTCTGCAGCTGGCGTTCAGCATGAAAACATTCCTGGTCCACCACTGCGCTGTTGTTCAGTCGCTAAGTCATGTCCAGCTCTTTGTGGCCCCATGGAATAAAGCCTGCCCGGCTCCTCTGTCCATGGGATTTCCCAGGCCGGAATACTAGAGTGGGTTGCCATTTCCTTCTCCAGGGCATCTTCCTGACCCAAGGGTCAATTTGCCATCAAAATCTGCACTGGTTGTCCCTTTGCAGGTGGTGTGGTGTCCAACAAACCCGTTCTCCTTACTGTATCGTATTCTGGAAGGCTTCCTGGAAAGGCAGCTGAGTCACTGCAAAGCCGTCCCTGTGTGGCCAAATCCTGGATTCTGGAGGCAAGTGTAGCTGGTGTTGATACCTGGATCTTAGGGGCAAATGATCCCTGATTCAGTCTTGTGAGTGTTGCACCCAGTTCAGTTCCATTCAGTTAGGTCGCTCAGTCGTGTCCAGGTCTTTGCAACCCCATGGACTATAGCACGCCATGCTGCTGTGAGTCTTGTGAGTGTGGCATCCAGGCCTGCTGTTTTATTAGCTCTTTGATCTTGGGCAAGTTAATGGACCTTCCTTGGTCTCTGATTCAGTTCAGTCACTCAGTCGTTTCCAACTCTTTGCGACCTCTTAGACTGCATGGCTTCCCTGTCCATCACTCACTCCCAGAGCTTACTCAGACTCATGTCCATGGAGTCGGTGATGCCATCCACCATCTCATCCCCTGTCGTGCCTTCTCCTCCTGCCTTCAATCTTTCCCAGCATCAGGGTCTCTGATTACTCATTAAAGTGGGGATAATTATGTCACAACCCAGTAGGGCTCTTGTGAGGATTAGATGGATCAATGCATGTAAAACACTCAGCACCCTATCTGATACACAACTGAAATGCATTAAATGATGATCATGTTATGATTATTCATCATTTATAACACGGAAGAAATTATTAGGAATGTTGGCCTGTGGCTCTTTCAGCTCTTCAGTTCAGACCAATTCTTAATGCCATAGAGACTCTTCTTTTTGTTTTTCAAAGATGTGTAATATCTTTGATAACTTTGTTTTAAATCATATATTATTCTCTGAAGAAGAAATTATGACAGGTATCTATCTGTTTTAGGTCATTATTATTATAACTTAAAAAAATTGAAAAGGAGGAAAAACTGGTTGAGGGACTTGATTTACCAAATATTAAAATGGATTTACAAATAAAATCATTCCAAACTATGGTGCAGGAATCAATAAAGAGATCAGTGAATGAATAACCAAGAAAAAGCCCTCCTGTGAACACGGATGTAACGAATGTGTTGTATGTTAAGAGAGGGCTTCCCTGGTGTCTCAGTGGTGAAGAATCAGGCTGCCAAGCAAGGGATGCTGGTTCAGTCCCTGGGTGGGGAAGACGCCCTGGATAAGGAAATGGCAACCCGCTCCAGTACTCCTGCCCGGAGAACCCCATGCACAGAGGAGCGGGGAGGGCTCTCGGTTGCGCGTGTGCTCATTCAGTCTTGTTGGACTCCCCGCAGCCCGGTACACTGCAGCCCACCTGGCCCCCTGTCCGTGGGATTCTCCAGGCAGGAGTACTGAAGCAGGTTGCCATTCCCTTCTACTGTCTATGGGATTGCAAAAGAGTTGGACAGGACTTAGTGACTAAACAACAACGTGTGAAGGGAGTTTGGAAGAGAGCTCGTGATTGTTCGGGAAGCCAGTACAAGCAGGCTTCGCTGTCCGACAGGGTGACGCGTTCTTACAGCAGATCCTGCAGGTGCCTGGGAAAGCACTTAGCACAACTCCTTGTATGCAACAGACAGGGCAGGAGGCAGATAATGGAACTGCTCTTCCGAGGGCACCAATAACACATATTGTCAGTCAGGTGTCCCTCTCTCACGGAGTTCACGTGCTCTCAGATGCTCTTTCAGCAGCCCTCTGGGCCGCCTCTCCCAAGACAACGAAACCTTACCCGCGCTTCATCTGGAGGGTCGCTCAGCCTTGTTCAGTTCTAAAGCGCGGATTTCCATCTACCCAAATGGCAAATTGCACTGTCATCTAGTACATTAATAGCGATACATTCAGCTGGCTGTGTGATTTTAGCAAAGTCATCCCAGCATGAGGGTGAAGGATTTAAACCTGGGGGGTTAGCAGAGAAGGTCAGGCGTCACACAGCCGCCCCTGCGTGTGGTAGCACAACAAGTAACGTAACCAGGCATCTCATTAAGTATCTGTCATGTTTCCCAAAAAAAAGAAAATCTTTACACAAAAATGGCAAAGGCTTAGAAGAACCGACGAGTCTTTTGCACATGTCCCATCAAGCTTTTAAATACCTTTTTTGATTTGTTGAAGTAGTTGTCTGATTTAGCTTTATAAGGCAAATGATTATTTTTTTTAAGTGATTTGAATGTCTTTCAATTTTCCTACAAAACACATAGCATTTTAGGTGATAATCCTTCACAGCTGATGTTTAGACAGTGTTTAATGAGACGGATCGGGGTTTCTGTTAATGCCTTTGTACTACCCTGGAAGCTGTTCTTCCTTTGAATTTTATTTTCCCCGTTTTTGGCCGACAAGGCATTTGAGGTGATGCCAGCTTGTTTACCTAGGTCTTCCCCAAGAGGTTAGGTGATTAGACAATAAAAAGAGGAGAAGTCCTCTTGCCAGTAGGTGGCTCACTATGAATGTGCTTGGGAGGGGAGCAGGCACGTCACCCCTCCTCCACTCGGCCTTTGTTTTCACTCCCGGCTTCTTTGAGCCTTTTTCTATAACGTCTGAGTCATTTACAAGGGAAAAGAAAAGGGGAGTTTAAAAAAAGAAAGAGAAAGAAAGCAGCAGCCTTTGAGATCTAGAATAGCAAAAGGCCCCCATCCTTACTCTGAGCGTTCAGAAAGTCCAGCCTAGTCCGACTTCTCTTTTCCACACACAACCGCTTGTTCTTTTGTTCCTTGTGTCCTTGGCAAAGACTGAAAGAACTCAGCCTGTAATACTTGGGCCTCCTGTGTCACTTAAGAAATAATAAGCCATTGTCTTCATTAAGCCAGCCTTGTTTTAGCAAATAAAATCCAGATCCTGGAGAAGGGGAGATTTGGAAGGGGGGAGAGTTAGAGTCGAGATGCTTGCAAAATTCCCTAGAGAAACTGCTTTGTTTCTCCCATTTCATTGCTCCCTTGCCGAGAAGATTCATATTCAAATGGGTTGAGCTTGTGAATAGTTGCTTGCACATTCTCATGCACCCAGGAAGGCTATGATTATGGCTAATTACAATGAAGAATGAAGTCCTAACAAGAGTGCTCAATCAGATTGCTGTTCGAGCATGAAGCAACGTAGGCCAGCCAATGGAGGTGTGATTTTGGTAATTACAAACAATGTGGCTATTTGAAAAATGCTTAGTAAATCTGTTCAAGACAAAATAAGGTCTAATTAATCACTTTAGGCTCGGAATTCTCCAGATGATCCGTTTGCTCTATTTTTTTTTCCTTAGGGTCCCTTTAATAAACTAGATATAAGTTATCAAATATGTCCTTCTTGCCCACATTTCCATTTGCTGAAGGAATGCAACTCTGATACCTGTTAGGAAGCTTCTTTTCTGCCATTCATGCCACAACCTGCTTTTAATGTAACTTGACAGAAGGTTTTTAAAAATAAGCACACATATATTCTTATTATTCAGCAGGAAAATGCAGTATGAAAAGTTATTGTAAAATATTAGCTATTAATTAAGCATTTTGGTATCATCAAAATGCTGATGCATGCTAACTTCTGAGTATTCTGAGTCTGTGGTATCTGGCCCATGAGTAATACCTAACTACATTCTACCTTAAGTAATTGGTGAGGTGAGGTGAAGTCGCTCAGTCGTGTTCGACTCTTTGCGACCCCGTGGACTGTAACCTATTAGGCTTCTCCGCCCATGGGATTCTCTAGGCAAGAATACTGGAGTGGATTGCCATTTCCTTCTCCAGGGGATCTTCCCGACCCAGGGATCAAACCCGGGTCTCCCGTATTGGAGGCAGACGTTTTAACCTCTGAGCCACCAGGGAAGCCCAAACTATTATATAGGAACTATATGACTCCCCTCATAATTTTTTTCAAAATATTTTTGAACTGAGAACATCTTAAGCACGACTCTTTTTCCGTTTTGCTATTAGGCTCATAAAATGATCAGAGTTACTGCAAGAAATTTGCAGGGATAAAAAAATCATCTAGTAAAGCTTTAAATGCATTAATTCTCCAAAATGCCCAGTAGAATGAACTCTGCTCAGTTGAGGAGTTTTATTATTTTCACCTTTTTTTCTATATATGAGCCAAAAGGAGCTCCCTTTTCTTAATTGAACTGACATGGCTAAAAATTAAACTCGGCACAGATTGTAACCTTAGTATCAATGGAAAGTCATCTGACGACCTTGGCTGCTGTTCTTTATAAGTGCGAAGGAAGAGGAAGATAGGAGAGAAGGAAGACAAAAAGGGGAACAAGACGAATTTGACATTGATATCATCTTAAATAATTTACATTATATGTCATTTATAAAGAGAAGCAAATACTAAAGTTGTTAAGTTTCCTCATGAGGCTAAGTGAAGGAAAAAACATTCTTGTAGCAAGGGGAGAAATAATTCCATTCTTACATATCTATAAAGCTCTATATTTCATTTACCTTAAGACTGGTAATTTATAATTAGAAGCCTTCTTCTAGGTTTCACCAAATGAATTCTACTTATAATGAAGACAAATTAAATAACAAGCAATGTAGGGGGGCAAAAATGAGTTTTAGAGCCTTGTCTTTAATTATTTAAAAAATATGCTCTCAATACAACTCACCAACTTGATTGGCCAATGTCAATGCAAAACTGGGTCCCATTCACCATATTAAATTCTCATTGTTTCATATCAGCTACTGATTTGAGTCTTTGACCTATAATATGTGTGTATTAAAATAATTGTGACTTTTATTTTATTTACTAAAAATACAGATATTCTGGGATTTGCCAGTTTAAAAGCATTTGTATTAAAATGCTAAGATTTAATAGTTTATGATCTATCTCAAATTCCTAATTCACTGGTAAATATATTGTTGCCGGTTTTAAAATTTTAATCAAGAAATATAAATCTGAAATGAGGCCATGTGTGTCATAGAAGAGAAAACGCAATTATGTTCTCTAAAATGAATTGTGGAGACTGTGAGTGGCTGGTGTTCTGGCTCTGCCTTTGGAGAATTTACATTTCAAGTATAAGAAAAGGTGGTTAAAAATATGATGAATCCTAGCAGTTGCTTGTGAGAATGAGTAAAGTCCATTTTTTTCCCCTGATTAAAATTGAATCTGTTGCTTCCCTTCCCGCTCACCAAACACATCAATACAGATGCAAATAAGGTGAGGCCACTTCTTGTAAATCAGCTGTCAGCCTGTATCAGGGAGAAAAACAATGTACAAGGAGCGATGCTTCCTATAGAGGCTGTGCCATGCCTCTGTCTGCAGGGAGAATATTTATGGCCCTCAGAGCTGGCCGCAGAGAACACTTAAAAATATAACTTTGTACGCAGCCAGTGTACTGTGTGAATGAAATCAATTTGAAGTGTAGAATTTGAGAGGACTAATAGAATTTCTTAGTGACTGTGTAATAGCATTAACGTGTGTTGGTCTGATGTCCTATTCAATTGCCCACTATCTATTCCTAATTCTCACTCATAGGTGAGTCTTAGAAAAATTTAATTGATTGTTTAAAGATTGCTCATTTCCTAAGAATGTGAATATAAGGAAATGTAACTAATCAAAACTTTATTTAATCTTGATTTAGGCTCTATTAAGATATTATAATATGTAATATATTACATATATGTACAATATGTAATTACATATTGTAATATGTAATTACATACAATATTACATATTGTACATACATAGTGCCTTATGGGGCTTCCCAGGTGGCGCTAGTGGTAAAGAACCTGCCTGCCAATGCAGGAGACCTGAGAGATGCAAGTTCCGTCTCTAGATTGGGAAGATCTCCTGGAGGAGGACATGGCAACCCACTCCAGTATTCTTGCCTGGAGAATCCCATGGGCAGGGGAGCCTGGTGGGCTGCAGTCCATAGGGTCTCAAAGAGTCGGACACGCCTGAAGCGACTTAGCATGCATGCACAGTGCCTCATGTGTGTGTGTTCTTGCGCTTAGTCGCTCAGTTGTATCTGACTCTTTGCGACACGGTAGACTGTAGCCCACCAGGATCTTTTGTTCATGGGATTTTCCCAGGCAAGAATACTGAAGTGGGCTGCCATTTCCTTCTCCAACGGATCTTCCTGACCCGGAGATAGAACCCGCATCTCCTGTGTCTCCTGCACTGCAGGCAGATTCTTTACCCACTGAGCCCCAGAGAAACCCGTAGTGCTCTATATGGTTCCCTAAATGTGTATTACTTCCTCTAATTTTGAAAAAAAAAAAAAAAAAAAACCTTCAAGAATAGTAGGGCAAGTGTTCCTAGTTATTCATCAAAGGAGAACCAACTAAGGTGTTCAGTGAAGTGATTAACCTAAGCCTATTCACTGAAGAGAAGTTAAGAAGGAGTAGCCAAAACTCAAGTCTCTCTCCCTTGTTAGACTGTTACTGTAAACACAAATTTCCATCACACCATGGATATGCAGAAGTGCTGGCAGGAAGTTCTGGGCAGTTATGTGTTACAAAGCTCATTTTTTACTGAATCTTTTTAAAGTAAGCTAATTATAATTGTTGGTGAAACCACTTTACATCGCTGTTGTACAACCCTGAAATTTTGCGTCTATATCCGTTTTCATAAGTCGTGATCTGTAGAGCTGAAATGCTGCACAGGTCGCCTGCATTGTGAAGATATTTTTGTATCAGGATCTTTGGTTTTAACAAGACCTGACTCTGCCTAATTTGGGCACATGTTGTTTGGGCAGAGGCTGGGCACTCATGACCTGCAGGGGAGGCCCAAGATCCAGGTTTGGAGGGTCTCCAGAATGAACTCCACTTCCCCCCTGAATATGCTGCACAGGACTCAGAATCGCAAGAGAGAGATGGGCAAAGCCTCGGCCATGTAGTCAGACCAGGAAATGAGAAGACAACACGGGCTGAAGGAGCTTCCTGGGACTCTGTCTTAGTCAGTTCCAGCTGCCATAACAAAAATACCGTAGCCCGGGTGGGCTATAAACAAAGCAATTTGTTTCTCACAGTTGTGAAGGCTGGAAGGCTGAGATCAGGGTGCGTGCATGGTGAGGCTCCTCTTCCAGACTGTAGACCGCTGCTTCTCGTATCCTCACATGGCGGGGAACAGAGGAACAGTGAGCTCTTGTGGCTCGTAGAGGGCCACTAATACCGTTCACGAGGACGCCACCCTCACGACCTCATCCCTAGTTACCCTCCTAATTACCCTCCCACCATCACATTGTGGGGGTCGGGTTTCAACATGAATTTTAGGGGGACACAGCCCATAATAGGAAAGAAGATGCTCCTTTCTTCTGGGAACAGAGAGGATACTCCTCCCACGAGGTTCTTATGACCTGCTTTGGGGGAAGGGGAGTGAGTCCCTCCTGCACCTGACGGTTTTTCAAATCCCGTCAGTTTAAATCATTCAGTATGCCAAGGTTTGCCATGTTTTTTGGAGTCGTGTGTCCTGAATTCCATCAACTCAAAGCAGAATTTCTATTTAATGTGCCAGGTGATGGTGGCTAAAGGGGCATCTTGATAAACTAGAATATTCACACTTTTTAGACTCTGGGGGAGAAGGAAATGGCAACCCACTCCAGTGTTCTTGCCTGGAGAATCCCAGGGACGGCAGAGCCCAGTGGGCTGCCATTTGTGGGGTCGCACAGAGTCGGACACGACTGAAGCGACTTAGCAGCAGCAGCAGCAGACTCAGGGAACAAAGGTCTAAGAACAGTACAAAAAGTTGCTCCACATCACTAGCAAAGGATGGTTATCTACCTTGCATGTTTCTCAGCTCTCATCCGTACTTTTTTGCACACATAAAATGAGGGTGTACAATCTAGAGCAAGACACAGAACAGGTGCTGGGCTGAGCAGAGCCTCTTTCAGGTGGGGCTGTCCTGTCTTGAAGCCATTTCTCTCCTCCCCTGGTCCATGCTGTTTCCTGCCCGTTCCTTGCCTGGCATGTGTAAAAACTGAATCTCTGCCTACCTCTAAGGCCAGCTGTTCTGAAGCCTCTGTGTCCTTCTTCCTGGCTCAGACTTTGGCTGAAAATGAACCTGAAGCCCTCTTCTCCTGCTCCTCTCAGCAGGCTAGCAGCTAACTGGAAGTTTAGAGCCTCACGTTTCTCTTCTTTAGTCCAGGTTTGTGTCACACATGAAAACAGGCTTAGACACAATCAGAGTGTTCAGTGTGAAAGGAAAACCTGGCCTGGGAGGTCCCCCTGAGTCCCCTGATGAGTGACACAGCCGTGCAAGGCCCCTCACCAGCCACACAGCCCTGGACAGGACACAAGGCCCCCAAGGCCCCAAAGCGTTGCAGGGTCCTGCCATCTGTGTGCACTCTTGCCTGCCGTCGTGCCTGGTAGGTGCTACACACCCAACGCATATGAGGTGAATGAATAAGCAGATAAATGCATGAACAAGCATTACCTCTCTGAGCCTCGGTTTCTTCTATTTATAAAATCAGAGAGCTGGGTTCGTTCTAGTACAAGGATCTGGGTATACCATAATCACTTACGCTGAACTTTGGAGAGAATGCAAGCCTTAGATCCTCACTGATATATTTAAAAACACTGTATTATCATTTTGAAAAGTTTTGAGATTATTTGGGCCAATGGGTCTATTTTTTCCCTAAAAATTAAAATAGATTCATTTCTTTCACAACCAAACAAGGGAGGGTGGCCCTGCATAGAAGAGGCTGAGCCACCGGCCAGGTACTTACTGAGAAACAAGTTAGTTCAGTTCAGTTCAGTCGCTCAGTCGTGTCTGACTCTTTGCGACCCCATGAATCGCAGCACGCCAGGCCTCCCTGTCTATCACCAACTCCCTGAGTTCACCCAGACTCACGCCCATCAAGTCAGTGATGCCATCCAGCCATCTCATCCTTGGTCGTCCTCTTCTCCTCCTGCCCCCAATCCCTCCCAGCATCAGAGTCTTTTCCAATGAGTCAACTCTTCGCATGAGGTGGCCAAAGTACTGGAGTTTCAGCTTTAGCATCATTCCTTCCAAAGAAATCCCAGGGCTGATCTCCTTC
>SJYT01069660.1:151925-220165 GCA_006410635.1 Cephalophus harveyi
GGTTCACGTATTGCTGAAGCCTGGCTTGGAGAATTTTGAGCATTACTTTACTAGCATGTGAGATGAGTGCAGTTGTGTGGTAGTTTGAGTTAACCGAATGTCAAACTTGGAAACCACGTTTGTGAATGAGCAAAAGCCTAACACCCATAGAGACCACCTATGCTGTGGCATACCAAGCTATTTTCACACATGTTATTTTATAAAATCCTTAAGAATGCAGTGGGGTTTGTATTATTTAATAAATAAGGCGATGAAAGCTCAGAGATGTCTTAATCTGCTCAAGGACATATAGATAATGAATGTGTAGAGCGAGCGTTTGAATGTAAGTCTGATTAATTGTTCATGCTTTTATGCCGGCCTACTTAATGTTTCACTTCGAAGACTTCTACCTTTTCACTTCCCTTTCCTTTTATTGTATTTTTACTTGGCATGATCCTTATCTCAGGCCTTCTGTTACTTTCCTCCTCTTGATTCTTCCATTATTCCTCTTCTAATTTACCCTTTGATGCATCTGTTTCCCCTGTTGAGCCAAGATGCTTTTAATCCTTCCCTTTCTCCTGAGGGTACAGAAGTCCTATACTTCTTAAATCCCAGTGTCAATCTACTTATGTCTAAATCTCACTTTCAAATCATCATGTTTTTAAAGTCTGTCTTCTTTTTTTGTTTTAAATTGTGTGTTGGCTTCCCTGTTGACATTACATGCTCCTTGAAATAAAACATTTACATTTAACATTTCTGACTGCCAATTATATTTGCTGCTTGATTTTCATAATGAAATCATAGTTTGACATGCAAGATATTATTCTAAAAAGAAATCAGTTTATTAAAGGAGCAGAGTACTGCTGAAAAGAAAACTCTTAAGATAAACAGATACTTTTTCATTCAACACCTATCTGTTGATCACAAACCATGCATGACTCTGGGTCTAATACGTATCCTGTTGATCCTAGGAATATAAGAATCAATAAATAGATAAGTAGAAATATACTGATTTAGGTCAAACCTGAATGATCTAGTGGTTTTCCCTACTTTCTTCAATTTGAGTCTGAATTTGGCAATAAAGAGTTCATGATCTGAGCCACAGTCAGCTATCTTCTAAGGGATTCTTGCCCACAGTAGTAGATATAATGGTCATCTGAGTTAAATTCACCCATTCCAGTCCATTTTGGTCTGTTGATTCCTGAAATGTTGGTGTTTACTCTTGCCATCTCCTGTTTGACCACCTCCAATTTGCTTTGAGTCATGGACCTAAAATTCCAGGTTCCTATGCAGTATTGCTCTTTACAGCATCAGACTTTAACTTCCATCACCAGTCACATCCCCAACTGGGTGTTGTTTTTGCTTGGCTCCATCTCTTCATTCTTTTTGGAGTTATTTCTCCACTGATTTTCAGTACACATTGGGCACCTACCAACCTGGGGAGTTCCTCTTTCAGTGTTTCATCTTTTTGCCTTTTCATACTGTTCATGGGTTTCTCAAGGCAAGAATATCGAAGTCATTTGCTGTTCCCTTCTCTAGTGGACCATGTTTTATCGGAACTCTCCACTATGACCCATTCTTCTTGGGTGACCCTACGTAACAGGCTTATAGTTTCATTGAATAAGACAAGGTTGTGGTCCATGCGATCAGTTTGGTCAGTTTTCTGTGACTGTGGTTTTCATTCAGTCTGCCCTCTAATGGAGAAGGATAAGAGGTTTATGGAAACTTTGTGATGGGAGAGACTGACTGAGGGGGAAACTGGGTTTTGTTCTGATGGGTGGGGCCATACTCAGTAAATCTTTAATCCAATTTTCTGTTCATGGGTGAAGCTGTGTTCATTCCTGTTGTTTGACCTGAGGCTAAACTATGGTGGAGGTAATAAAGAAAGTGAAAGTGAAGTCGCTCAGTCGTGTCCAACTCTTTGTGACCCCATGGACTGTAGCCTACCAGGTTCCTCTGTCCATGGGATTTTCCAGGCAATAGTACTGGGGTGGGTTGCCATTTCCTTTCCAGGGGATCTTCCCAACCCAGGGATTGAGCCCTGGGTCTCTCACATTGTGGGCAGACACTTTACCATCTAGATAAAGCCAAAAGGCAATGCCAAAGAATGCCCAAACTACCATACAGTTACACTCATTTCAGTTCAGTTCAGTTCAGTTCAGTCACTCAGTCGTGTCCGACTCTTTGTGACCCTATGAATCGAAGCACGCCAGGCCTCCCTGTTCATCACCATCTCCCGGAGTTCACTCAGACTCACGTCCATCGAGTCCGTGATGCCATCCAGCCATCTCATCCTTGGTCGTCCCCTTCTCCTCCTGCCCCCAATCCCTCCCAGCATCAGAGTCTTTTCCAATGAGTCAACTCTTCACATGAGGTGGCCAAAGTACTGGAGTTTCAGCTTCAGCATCATTCCTTCCAAAGAAATCCCAGGGCTGATCTCCTTCAGAATGGACTGGTTGGCTCTCCTTGCAGTCCAAGGGACTCTCAAGAGTCTTCTCCAACACCACAGTTCAAAAGCATCAATTCTTCGGCACTCAGCCTTCTTCACACTCATTTCACAGACTAGCAAAGTGATGCTCAAAATTCTCCAAGCCAGGCATCAACAGTATGTGAACTGTGAACTTCCAGATGTTCAAGTTGAATTTAGAAAAGGCAGAGGAACGAGAGATCAAATTGCCAACATCTGTTGGATCATTGAAAAAGCAAGAGAGTTCTAGAAAAACATCTACTTCTGTTTATTGACTATGACAAAGCCTTTTACTGTATGGATCACAACAAACCATGGAAAATTCTGAAAAGGATGGGAATACCAGACCACCTGACTGTCCTCCTGAGAAACCTGTATGCATGTCAAGAAGCAACAGTTAGAACTGGACATGGAACAACAGACTGGTTGCAAATTGGGGAAGGAGTATGTCAAGGCTGTATATTGTCACCGTGCTTGTTTAACTTATATTCAGAGTATATCATGAGAAATGCTGGACTGGATGAAGCACAAACTGGAATCAAGATTGCCAGGAGAAATGTAAATAGCCTCAGATATGCAGATGACACCACCCTTACGGCAGAAAGCGAAGAAGAACTAAAGAGTCTCTTGATGAAAGTGAAAGAGGAGTGAAAAACTTGGCTTAAAACTCAATATTCATAAAACTAAGATCATGGCATCTGACCCCATCACTTCATGGCAAATAGATGGGGAGACAATGGAAACAGTGACAGACTTTATTTTTTTGGGCTCTGAAATCACTGCAGATGGTGACGGCAGCCATGAAATTAAAAGACCTTTGCTCCTTGGAAGAAAAGTTATGACCAACCTAGGCAGCTTATTAAAAAGCAGAGACATTACTTTGCCAACAAAGGTCCGTCAAGTCAAAGCTATGGTTTTTCCAGTAGTCATGTATGGATGTGAGAGTTGGAGTATAAAGAAAGCTGAGCACCGAAGAATTGATGCTTTTGAACTGTGGTGTTGGAGAAGACTCTTGAGAGTCCCTTGGACTGCAAGAAGATCCAACTAATCCATCTTAATGGAAATCAGTCCTGAATATTCATTGGAAGTACTGATTCTGAAGCTGAAACTCCAATATTTTGGCCCTGTGAAAAGACCCTGATGCTGGGAAAGATTGAAGGCAGGAGGAGAAGGGGACGAGAGAGAGTGAGATGGTTGGATGAAAAAAAAAAAAAACCTAAATTATTGTTTTTTTCCAGCTTGTGTTTCAAAGTTTATATCAACCCTTAGGTCTGTATAGATTTTACATAATTTAAATTTCACTTATATAAGCTTTCCCTGGTGGTTCAGATGGTAAAGAGTCTGCCTGCAATGCAGGAGACCCGGGTTCGACCCCTGGGTCAGGAAAATCCCCTGGAGAAGGGACTGGCATCCACTCCAGCACTCTTGCCTGGAGAATTCCATGAGCAGAGGAGCCTGGTGGGCTACAGTCCACGGGGTCGCAAAGAGTTGGACACAACCTAGTGACTAATGCACACTAAATGAGCTTTCAGTTCCTACGGATGTTGACTTTTAACTCCAAGGGTACTCGGTTGGTTGGGAAATCTTTTCTGGTAAAGTCAGTACTACAGGTAGAAGCGGCTTCTATGCTTCAGTTATTCCCACACTTTAACTGAGTGCTGACTACATTTGTTCAGCAATTCTTGGCAAGTTCCATGTATGATTCTATTATATTCGTATAGCTGATCTATCAAGTATATGCAGTTATGTTTTGTTTCCTATCATATCGAAGAATTTTTCAACCAAAAAGTTGGGCAGAAATACATTTAGAGTTGCATAGTGATGATTAAGAGAGAGATCTATGGCCGCCCTGAGTTTTCAGAACTCAGATGACTCTCTTACCAATTACTAAATGTTAACTGAGCATTTATGAGCACGTGTCATATACTCCCTCTAGGATAGTATAAAACCTCAAGAAATCTAGGAAAATGGCCAAATTCTTGCTCTGGCTGGACTGTTCTCAACAATATTTGCTATACATTGGTTAGACCATGCTCTTGCCTTCAGAGTACTGTTCGACACATAAATTTGAAGGGTGCCTATCCAATCCACCTTGGCTGTTACAAAATTGTTTTATTAAGATGCATAAGTATGTTAAGAAAATAACATATTTCTGCTGAATATGCTAGTTTAACTCTTGCCTACTGTTTTAGAATGTGATAATAGGGATACAGCATCTTAATATACTTTACATTAAAACTTCTCATGGTAAATTAAAAGGGCTGTTGAAACAGAATTTTTTTTTATGTATATACCAAGTTTCAACTATATTGACTTATTTTAAACTTACTGAAGAACGTAAAAAGCTTAGACTGTAGCTGTCCAAATTTGTAGTTCTACTAAACCCTGTTATTTAATCCTAAACTTGTTGAAGTATATCACACGTATAATTTACTTAAAAGTGTATTTTATACTTCTTGGAGACTCAGAACCCCTTAAATTTATTCCACAAAAGGCCCATCTTCTGTAAGATAAATTTAACTTGCCTCATGCAATTAGTATTTAGAAAGACTCAAATTAACTAGAACATAGCTAAATAGAACCTTTAATTAGCTGGATTTTTTTTTTTTCTTTTTGCTCTACTTTTAGGGAGAGACCATAAGATCACTAGGAAACAAACAAGATAACAAAGATTTGTTTTAAAAATCAGCCTACAAGGTTGGTGCTGGGGTCAGTAAATAGCTAGCCCACTTTTCATATTATAAAACCATAAAATTATGATTCATTTAAAATAATGACCTAGAGATACCGATGTTCTATGACTCATGGAAAAGATACTAAATTATGTTTAATATACTATTACTTGCTAAGGCAGAAAACTGATCTAATGGATGCTGAGAATACATTCAGCAATGAAAGATTGAATCAGAATTGGTTTTCTAGTTATCACTCTGAAAACCAAGAAATTAAATTAACCTAAACTCATTTTTACCTGAACATTCTAATTAATCAAATGGACTAACAAATGAATGGTTGAGAGATGAAAAATACTTGTGGGAGAAAAACAGAAGAAATGCTTTTGGTGAGAGAAACTTCTCATTTAAAATAATTGTGATGAAAGCTGCACATTTATTGAGAGCAGTGTAAGCTTCTTCTAGTCTTTGCCAACTGATTTCCCTTAGGGTCTGATTTTAGAAATCTTCTAAAGACAAGAGTAGCCCAAAGGCTCTCTAACCAGCTCTACTCTGCTCCAATTAGTCTTTGTAATAACACTTAAAATAAATAAGTGTATACAATCTGACAACATGAACGTGCAAGGTACTGTCCTCAGTAACAAAGAAACCCTACTTCCTACAAATCTGACACCTTTGCCATAACTTCTTATAGTTCTCTACACCTCAGAATCTGAGGTTCAGACAATTCATCTTTTCTATTTTCTGCAAGAGAGGCTTGGCAAATGCATAGGGAAAAAAAATTTCTGTAAACTAGAATTCTGATTTCTCAATCCCTGATTTCATCTATTCTTACTGGCGTTTCTAATTCCAAAATGAACTTTAAGGAACTATTCCAATAAAAATCTATCTAGGAAAGGGAGAGAAAGAGGGGAAGAGGATTCTGTCAGAAAAATTATATGAAGGAAATATATTTTCACCTAAACCAAAAGATGCTGCTGATATTCACAACAGGATGGGAATGATAGGACATGAGACAAGTTCCACTGTTCGTGTTTGATTAAAGGAAGCAAATCGGTGCATCAGGAAAACCAAACAAAATCTCTGGACTGTACTTCAGAGGTGTTTCCTCTCAGGAAAGACACATGATAGGCATTTGATAAATATTTGTTGGATACTAACTAGCAAAGATAAAGAAAGTTTAGCTGAGGAGCAGGGCCTGCTGGGGAAGACCAGGGGACGGGTCCAGCTTCTCTCCTCCTAGCACTGTGAAGGGCTCTTTGCAGGTGGGTCAACATTAAGAATCCCTTAGAAGAAATGGAGTATCCCTGAGAGTCAACAAAAGAGTCCAAAGTGCAGTACTTCGTGCAGTTTCCAAAATGACAGAATGATCTCTGTTCGTTTCCAAGGCAAGCCATTCAATATCACAGTAATTCAAGTCTATGCCCCAACCACTATGCCAAAGAAGCTGAAGTTGAATGGTTCTATGAAGACCTACAAGACCTTTTAGAACTAATACGAATAAAAGATGTCCTTTTCATCATAGGGGACTGGAATGCAAAAATAAGAAGTCATGGCATCCAGTCTCCTCACTTCATGGCAAACAGATGGGGAAACAATGGCAACAATGCAGACCTTATTTTCCTGGGCTCTAAAATCACCGCGGATGATGACTGCAGCCATGAAATTAAAAGACGCTTGCTCCCTGGAAGGAAAGTTATGACCCACCTAGACAGTGTATTAAAAAGCAGAGACATGACTTTGCCAACAAAGGAGGTTCATCTAGTCAAAGGTATGGTTTTTCCAGTGGTCATGCATGGATGTGAGAGTTGGACCATAAAAAAGACTGAGCTCTAAAGAATTGATGCTTTTGAACTGTGGTGTTGGAGAAGACTCCTGAGAGTCCCTTGGACTACAAAGAGACCCAACCAGTCCATCCTAAGGGAGATCAGTCCTGAATATTCATTGAAAGGACTGATGCTGAAGCTAAAGCTCCAATGCTTTGGCCACCTGATGGGACAAGCTGACTCATTAGAAAGGACCCTGATGCTGGGAAAGATTGAAGGCAGGAGAAGAAGGGGACTACAGAGGATGAAATGGTTGGATGGCATCACCAATTCAACGGACATGAGCTTGAGCAAGCTCTGAGAGATGGTGAAGGACAGGGGAGTCTGGCGTGCTGCAGTCCATGGCATCGCAAAGAGTCAGATATGACTGAGTGACTGGACATCAGCAACAGCATTGAACACTCCATGTGCACCAGAGGCGTCTCACCTGAGCACTCCCCTGTCCTCTACCCCACCTGGGCACCCAAGCTAGATGATTGGAGACTTTATCTCACACCCTCTCAGAAGCCTCAGTCCTTGCCCACTTGTTTCCTTGTTTTATGTTTTTGTTTTCTTATATTCTTCTGTTTTTATTTTGATTCAAATTCCTCCTGTGGGATCGTCTTGGTTCTCCCTCCATCACCATTGCCATTTCTCCTCCAGATCTCTAGTAACAGAAACCATACTTTCTGTTAAAAAAACAAAACAAAACAGACTTTTTTTCATTTTTTCTGAAGCCTTTGGGGGTAACGATGGCGACAGAATAGATGAGCTCTGAGCAGCCCTGCAGTGAAGCCCTTGGTCATCTGTGCCCAGCGCTGGTTCACTGCAGAGCCTCTCTCGGTCCCTAACGCGGAAGCCCTGTGGCATCCCTCTTTGAGGCACAGAGCAACTTGACTCTCTTGTCTCTTCCTTCCCATTCAGATGGTTCAAAAGGCCCATCTTTGCATTATCAAAATGTACTTGAGATATTTTTCCAAACAAAAGAGGAGCTGTCCCTAAGAGGAATGTAGTTTTCCGTTAGCAACTGGCCCAAATTAAAACCGAACATTAAAATGGTAAACTTTTCTCCTTGCTGCACCCACATATCTCAGTGAATGGAGTCCTGGGAGTCAGGTCATGACCCTCCAGTTTCCTGGAACATCTACCAGTTCGATCTCACCCATCCCCTCCGTTGCGGGGAAAGCTCTCTAAGCATTGGCAAAACTACAGCATAACCACTTAACCAACCTCAGGGGACTGGCTATCACCTCCCTTTATTCTTCATGTTTAGGTATTGTTCCTTCAAAGAAGCATGGTGGGATGAGGACCTTTTGGTCAGTACCGTTTTAGGGCATCTTTATGGAACAATGAGAAAGAGAGAGAGAATGGCCAAGAGTTGTTGGCGTTTGCCACTGGAATAACCATGAAGGAAAATGCCCACATAATTGTGGACATATTTTGTTATCAGTCAAATGAAGGGATTGGGTTCTCTTGGCTTCCAGATCTTTTTCTGGCTCAGAACATTCTTTGATACTGTGATTCAACCAATCTAACATATCCTTAAAGTCTTAGAGCATGTTTGCTAAGCACATCCCAGTGGAATACCTTGTCTGCAAAAGACTGAGAGTTATTATTTGGGAATAATAAATCAGACCAAAAAAGATGTAGAGTACGTGGTATATTATTAGTTTCGAGTTTGCTAATCCTTATTTTATGAGATTTAATTTTCATGACGTTTACTTTTCCATTCAGCCTATTGTCAGAAAAAAAGAATGCTTTTTGTGTTCACTGAAAAGATAGGCCAGAGGCTAATGAATGTGTGATCTGTTCTTGCTCAGATAAATGTCGTAGTTATAAGAAGTCATGGCAGGGCGTGGGGGCCCTTCTGTTTACCATGATAAAATTAATACCTTACAGACTTTCTGAGTAGTTTGTAAGATGTCACAGATTTATTTTTAATATAATTGCAAAGTTGGAAAGCTAAGAACTATGAAGCCTGATTCTTGATAAATTCACTGTCAATAATGCCATATTCAGAACACAACTACATATTCGGCAAAAATATTATTCCATAAAATTTTATTATCATTCTGAGACTGTACATTATAATTTGAAAATTATTGAAAATATACCTGAAAATAAGAATCCTCTTTGAAAGTATGTGGAACTTTTTGTATGGTTATTTAGTGTTCTCTCTTATTTCTTGATCACTATGGTGGGGAATTGTAGTCTATGTGGTTTTATAAAAATAAAGCAAATCACAGAGTAACTGAGCTGGAAGATGCGCTGAGAGGTTGTCTGTGAAACCTGGGTTCCCTTCTTAAAGGTCTCTGGGGATGGAATTGGCTCTCCAGAACTGTATTAGCCTGGACACAGCGGTAACGGTCACTCCCTTCACTCTAACGTGGCCCCGCGTTACGTAAGTGCGCTTTCGCCTGTTTACGTTTTATATGCAGCACATGCTCGCAAAGTGGTTCGCATACTGCCTTTGTTGTTGTTTTTCAGTCACTAAGTCACTAAGAGGGACTTAGCCATACATATCAGTTCAGTCGCTCTGTCGTGTCTGACTCTTTGTGACCCCATGGACTGCAGCACGCAGGCCTCCCTGTCCATCACCAACTCCCGGAGCTTGCTCACACTCATGTCCATCGAGTCGGTGACGCCATCCAACCATCTCATCCTCTGTCAAATCCTTCTCCTCTTGCCTTCAGTCTTTCCCAGCATCAGGCTCTTAATTATTAAATGGTTAACAAAAGATATCAGTATTGTTGTCTGTACAATAATTTTAAAGAGGTTAACCAAAACCCAGTGGAATTACTGGTCAATTAATAAATGTATTATTGGAATATCTTCATTATACAAATACAGATTCATAATTATAGGTAAATATTATTTTAAATAATTGAACACTAGAATGCTATCACTATTACAAACAGAAATTAATATACCAACATGCCAAGAAAAATTAATCATGTTGAATTGAGAATCAAGAAGGAAGAAGAAAGTATACCATTCCCATTTTTGCTTATGAAGCAACTGCCCGTTTCCAGAGATTTCTTTCCTGCTCAGTCAGTCTTTTGGCTTTAAACAAATAATAATGTATACATAATTTGAGTGAGATACCATGTAGCTTTCTTGTATCTACCTTTTTTTTTTTAATTTGATGGAAAAAATAGCAAACTTGGTTATGTTTCTGAAAACCCAGGCCTCTATTCACCTGTGCCTAGCAGAAGCCTGGAGACGCTTTGGTGGAGTAGGAAGGAGCAGCTTTATTACTTTGCCAGGCAAAGGAGGGTCACAGCATACTACCGCTCTCAAGACTGTGGCCCTGTTCCTGGGAAGTAGGACAGGGTCTTAAGGTTTCAGGGTTGAAAACTGTACATAAAGACAGCGTTTGATGTAGTCTTGCGGTTCTTCTTTCCTCCTAGAGTCACTGAGATTATTAGGGCTGGCATCAGGTGGTTCCAGAACAGGTTCTGGTGGCCTTCAAGCTTAAGATTATCACTCTATGACCTTCTTTTTGGAATGAAGAGTGCTCGCAAAGAAAATGAGTGTTGGGGGTGTCATTTTGGAAAAGTAAACATCAGGTGCAAGTAAACCCTAGCTAGAGGCCAGCCATTTTCAGAGTGCAATTAAGCAAAAAAGGACAGGGGAGGGAAGAGAAAAGTCTGTAGGAAGCCAGTAGAATGGGAGGAAAGAATAAGGGCTTGAAAAGGGCGAGCATAATGGGGATGTATCAACCAGCTTCTGCTACAGCAGTGACATTCATAACATTAGGTGTTTATATTTATTTACAAATATGCATAGGTACATTAATAAATTAGAAACTACTGTAAAAAATTGTAATGAAACTTGTACCGATTATAGGAAACATTCACAGGAAAGAGGAGGCAAGCAGGTAATTTCCATTATTGGATTATTTGGGGAAAACCTTATCAAGAAAAATTGCAAATACAGCCATCTAGATTTTTCTAGCATCTACCTTTGATTTGAGCAAACTCCAAGAGATAGTGAAGGACAGGGAAGCCTGGTGTGCTGCTATCCATGGGGCTGCAAAGAGTTAGATACGACTTAGTGACTGAACAATAATCTTCAGTCTCACCTACCATGAGCCCCATTGAATATCCCCCCACCTTTATGCAGAATGAAGTGTCTTCCAAGGGCAGTTTGCATAAAGAGAAGTTACAGAGATCTGGGGGGAAAGTGTCCAAATATATTGCGGGTGCCTTATCCCTCACTGTCATATAGATTTTGGCCTCAAAGCCTGAATATCACTCGATCAGAAGCTCAATTTTATTAGTAAATTTGAAAGCTAATTAGTTAATTAAGAAGTGAAAGTACAGAAACTAGTTTAATGTGTAGTGAAGTCACTTGCAGTTCAAGTGTAAGCTTGACTCGGTCAGATTCCAGTAATTACTGCCAAGTCTGAACGTTCCACTTGATATGCTTTCTTTCTGATTTAAGTGTATTATTTACATGTATGGAATTTGATTATTAAGAAATCGATAAGAATATTAAATTCCAAGTTCAGTTCAGTTCAGTCATTCAGTTGTGTCCGACCCTATGGGCTGCAACATGTCAGGCTTCCCTGTCCATCATGATCTCCTGAGGCTTCCTCAAACTCATATCCATCAAGTAAGTGATGCCATCCAACCATCTCATTCTCTGTTGTCCCCTTCTTCTCCTGCCTTCAATCTTTCCCAGCATCGCAGTCTTTTCTAATGAGTCAGCTCATTCCATAAGATGGCTAAAGTATTGGAGTTTCAGCTTCAGCATCAGTCCTTCCAATGAATATTCAGGACGACTGGTTTGATCTCCTTGCAGCCCAAGGGACTCTCAAGAGTCTTCTCCAGCACCACAGTTCAAAAGCATCCAATTCTTAGGTGCTCAGAGTTCCAAGGGTAGTTTGTTTTTTTTTTTTAATTCCGAGAGTAGTTTTTTTTTTTTTTTTTTTTACGGTAGCAGCTAAAGTTGCCTGGTGGACAGTTAGTTGGTTGGACCATGTGCTCTGTGAAGGCATGTCTGGTTTCCTACTGGTTCTCCAGCAGCTAGTACAGTGCCCCGTGCATATAGATACTTAATAAATACTGACAGACTCATTCACAGTGGGTAACACATCATTGTTTTATAAATTTTAGTGGTAGGAACCACTTCTTACTGGACCGTCACTTTCATTCACTCAGCAAATATATGCATGTCTTAGTTCTGAGTATGTTATTATAGGTTAGCAAGAAGTTGTTTAATTGTTCTTGACATAATGCTATGAAACTATATAATCTTGTCAATAGCAGGGAAGCATAAACTTGTCAAAATGTCTAAAGCAAAGTCTGTTTAGAAATCATTAGAGATCACTGCTAGATGTTGCTGGTATTTGTTTTGGCATGAAACCATCAGTCAAGGGAACCAAGCTGACCTTCTTAGACCCCAGCTAGATCCTCAGTTCAGTTCAGTTCAGTTCAGTTCAGTTGCTCAGTCATGTCCGACTCTTTGCGACCCCATGGACTGCAGCACACCAGGCTTCCCTGTCCATCACCAGCTCCAGGAGCTTACTCAAACTCATGTCCATTGAGTCAGTGGTGCCATCCGTTTCTTTCTCTTCCTGCCTTCAATCTTTCCCAGCATCAGAGTCTTTTCCAATGAGTCAGTTCTTCGCATCAGGTGTCCAAAGTATTGCAGTTTCAGCATCCATGCTTCCAATTAATATTCAAGACTGATTTCTTTTAGGATAGACTGGTTGGATCTCCTTGCAGTCCAAGGGACTCTCAAGAGCCTTCTCCAACACCACAGTTCAAAAGCATCAATTCTTTGGTGCTCAGCTTTCTTTATAGTCCAACTCTCACATCCATACATGACAACTGGAAAAACCATAGCTTTGACTAGATGGACCTTTGTTGGCAAAGTAATGTCTCTGCTTTTTAATATGCTGTCTAGTTTGGTCATAACTTTTCTTCCAAGGAGTAAGCATCTTTTAATTTCATGGCTGCAGTCACCATCTGCAGTTATTTTGGAGTCCCCAAAATAAAGTCTCTCACTGTCTCCATGTTTCCCCATCTATTTGCCATGAAGACTAGATGCCATGATCTCAGTTTTCTGAATATTGAGCTTTAAGCCAACGTTTTCACTCTCCTCTTTCACTTTCATCAAGAGGCTCTTTAGTTCTTTGCTTTCTGCTGTAAGGGTGGTGTCATCTGTGTATCTGAGGTTATTGATATTTCTCCCAGCAATCTTGATTCCAGCTTGTGCTTCATCCAGCCCAGCATTTCACATGATGTAGTCTGCATTAAGTTAAATAAGCAGGGTGACAATATACAGCCTTGATGTACTCCTTTCCTGATTTCCCGATTTGGAACCAGTTTGTTTTTCCATACCCAGTTCTAACTGAATGCCATTAAATGCACTAAAGCCAAAACGTGCTAAGTTTCATTATAATCAACCTGTGAAGAGTTAATGCTAACTTCTAACAGGCTGAATGTTCTCCTAGATACTAACTGGCTTAACACCCAATTTGGCGCCAAAACTTGCAGTGACTAACATGTCATTATTAGGCCACATTTAAAGCACCTTGATATGTTGGCCAAACACTGTGCATGAAAAGGAAGGTTAGCCAGCATGTTATTGCCCACTGTTGGGAAGATCCCCTGGATCTGGAAATGGCAACCCACGCTGGAATTATTGCCTGGGAAATCCATGGGCAGAGGAGCCTGGCGGGCCACGGTCCATGGGGTGGCACCGAGTCGGACACGGCTGAGTGAGCACACGGCAGCAGCCGGTCACAGACAGCAGAGCCAGCTCCCCACGCTCAGACTTTTGTAACGCGAGTTCCCTTCTTTCTGATAAATGAAACCAAGCTAGAAAGAGATTTTCTTGCTTACAAATGAGTGGTGTTTCTGCTGGTGCACTTTCACGTTAGACCTCCTATTAGCAATATTGATTATTTTAGGGATTTGCATAAACTCAATATTGGAATGGACTGTTTCACACTTGTTTTGTATTCTAAATCAGACAAATCAGGCCATACATGAGGGACTGAAAAAAAATGCTCAGGTGAGGGCTAGGTTGTCAAATAGTTCAGAGATTTTTTTTAAAAATTTTGCTTCCACTGCCCTTGAAAATGTTGTTACCTTTAAGAATTTTTATTAATAAGACAAGCTGCTTTAATCTCTCCTCTCAGACTTTATCTGCCAATTCACCTCTCATTCTGTGTTATTGGAGTATAGTTTGTTATTTCCCTATATTAGTTATGGCTTTGGGCTTGGAGGCATGAATTTATTACTTGTCCATCTTCCTATTAGAGTTTTCAGCCAAAGGGTCTGCACATGAGAGAGCAATAGATAAATAGTAAACGAAGTGCCGGCTAGTCAGTAGAGCAACCATCGTCAAATTTCACTCCTGTCAAAAAAGTGACCTTGGTCGGAAGTCTCCTTATTTCTTTTCCTAAATCTCTGCCAAATGAACCCCCCACCCTCCAAATACAGTGATCAGATTAGATTGTTTCAGTGTGGAGAGAGGTGGGTCAAAACTCTCCCACAAGCATCTGGCAACCGAGGGAAGAAGCGGGGTGTGGCCTCTACACAGGTTGACGCTGTGTACACACACATACACACCCACGGACACATACACAGCTAAAACTCTTTCAGCTGTAGCTCCTGGGTAGTGTGGTGTTTGGACCTCCCCCATCCGTTCTCACTGAAGATTTTTTAAACCCTTAGCCAAAAGTGACGGGGGAAATACCTTCTTTTCTATTCTGTACATTCTTTTTTTTTCTCATGAAGGTTCTGAATTAGCTCCTGTCCTCTTCCTCTGTGAGACATGGGTCTGTGTCCAAAGCTGGTCTTCTCTGCAGAATTCTGTGTAATAATTGCTTCCTTCACTCAGGGGGCTTAGTGCTAAATGCAAAGGATTGCCAGTCTTAAGATCTGTTAATACTTTCTTCTTTTTTTTAATAGTCTTCAATAAGCATATATCCAGGGAGATTTTCTCTCTCTCATGTGTGTGTGTGTGTGTTCAGTTGCGTCTGACTCTTCGAGGCCCCACGGACTGTAGCCCGCCAGGATCCTCTAGTCCATGGAATTTTCCAGGCAAGAATACACTGGTTGTCATTTCCAACTCCAAGGAATCTTTCCGGCCCAGGAATCGAACCCACGTCTCTTGTGTCTCCTGCATTGTCAGGTGGATTCCTTACCACTGTGTCACTTGGGAAGACCGCGCTAAATGCTTACTGACTCTTCAGTCTTGAAAATTTCTTTTTTCCCCCCATTTCTCTGGAGCTTGAGCCCTGGGTACGTCTCTAATGGTGGTACCCCGGGTTTGTTTGCGGTGAACTATGGTGATGAGAAGGAAGATGTGTATGCATTCCCTCCCCAAGGCAGAGCCCAAGTTTAGAAATGGTCCCCCCAGCAGCTTACCCCTTCACTACCTCCCCTGCTTTATTGTGCAAAAACCATGCATGTCATTATGCTTCCTGGGTGAAGCATAAATCACTAAAATCACATGGGATGCCACCATTGGGGGGTAGAGTTTAAAGATCCATGGTCACTGTTATAGGTGTTAATCACAAAAGCAAGGCTCAGGTGGAACTTCACTTAAGGTGCATTTCCAAGAGACTTTGAATCACACTGAAACTTTCTTCTGATAAGGGGGACATCACGTGTGGGAGGGGAGACTCCAGTGAAAACTTGTGCCTTCTGTTCTTGCCCTCTGGTGGTGCAGAGGAGAGCATGGTGCCAGCCACTTCCAGCAGGCAAGCGCACCCTGAGTCAACACGGCGGCTGGAGTCTTGCTAACTTTTCCTTCTGTCGTTCGTATCGAACCACTTTAATATTCAGGAGTCCACAGTCAGACGTGGAGGGATTAGGACCAAATGTAGAGCAAATGCACTTATATCTTACAGAGATGCTTTCAGTAGCCTGTTGCAGAATGTCCTTTGCTCCAGAAACGGCCTTTCCCCTTCTTGTCTAGCACAGAAATAAAATATCAGAAGGTCTTTCTGCTTTTATTTGAGAAGATCGAGATTATTCCTCTTTTTATTTCCAGAAGGAAAGATAATGATGAACAATTTCCTACCCCAAAATTATTAGATAGCAACAGTCACCATGGTAACTAAATTGAGTGCTTTAAATCATTTTTATAATATTATTTTTAGAACTTTACTAAGGTGGGAGGTAGGTTTATTTAACTATTTAAATTCTAAATTTAGAATGTAATTGTGAATTATAACTAGTATGAACAAAAAGCATAAACTGTGAATTAGAATTCTGAGGCATTTTTATATTAGAGAAATGGTAAATATAATTTTGGATGTTTGTACCTATTAGTGTGGATGAGATGCGATGTCACAATTCATATATTTACAGTAAAATTGAAACTTAATATTATAACATTGAAACAAGAGATATTACACTGTAATAGCTATGTGGGACTTCCCTGGTGGCCGGGTGGTTAGGATTTGGGGCTTTCATTGTCTTGGCCCAGCTGCAGTCCCTGGTCAGGGAACTGAGATCCTGCCAGCCATGTGGCGTGACTAGAAAAAAAAAAAAAAATAGAAATCAGAGTGATCAATTGTTTAAAAAAAGTTTTTAATTAAAAAAATAAGTCATAAATGTGAATAATGAGAAGAAAATTATTATGATGGACTTAATTGTTAATGTTTCATCTCTAAGTAAAATTATACCAATGTAACTATCTTAATGATTAGTTCTTTTTTGAATACAGTAGTAACAAAAAATATTTTAATGAATAAGAGCTAAATATTTTACTTTTATAGAGTGATACTTTTCAAAATACTTTCTTTGATGATTTTTAAGGGGAAAAGTATAATGTCAATATCTATCTGTGTTAGAAATCTGTTAGCTATATCTGTATATATAGATATATCAATATTTGTCTGTGTTAGAAACAGGAACTAGGGATTAGAGAGTCATATTATACATTAAGATATTTCATGAATACTATTAGAAAAATTAGGAGGTTTTCTGGACATTTGAATTCGGACAGAGAACCAGTGCATATAGGGCAAATTAAAAATGAATCCTCTAACTTCATATAGTATATCATTTTTAGCTTGTAGTTTACTGTGATTCATAGCAAGTTAAGATTAATATATATATATAAGCCCCACAGTATTCTAAATCTGAGTGGAGTGAATGATTACGGTGACAAGTTTAATCAAAGATGCCTAGCTCTTCTTTGTGTTCCAGAAATATTGCTACTATAGGCTGGCTTTTTGTATTTAACATTAAAATTTTAACACCTACTTAAATTTTTATTTAGTGAATATTATGTTTCCTGTGATGTGTAATTGCACACAAAGGAACTTCAGACTGTTCCACCAGAGCCTACATGCCTTCCTTATCTCAAAAAAAAAAAAAAAAAATCTCGCAGTTTGCATGATGTTCCTCATAAATTAGAACCCTGATCATGATTCTCTATCAGTTCACAAAAGACCAATATCAAACTTCATGGAAAATACATATTATAAAATAAATACTTTGTTGCCAGTTGTGCCAGAAGAGACATAGCCTATTTTTAACATTAAGCTCTTGAGTCTTCGATAAAAATAGTCCTTTAGTGAAGGGAGAAAATAACTCACAAGATAATACAATGAAACTATGCATTTAGCTATGCATTTAACCCCTCTCTGTACTCAGAAGCTCAAGGCTTTACAAGTTTCATTGTATCTATATTGGGCAAAAAGTGACATTGCCACTGCGTGAATCTGGTTCTGGTTGACTTGGTATTTGAGCCTCTGTCTCGGCATCCCGATTCTTGGTTCAGGAATCCTTGGTGGTAATGCACACGTATTGCTGAAATTCATCAGTTCTGTTCCTTTGGATCAACTGGTACTTACATAATATACATATTTTAGGTGAATTCAGTAAAGGACATAAGAAGTTAATCTAGTAAAGGTTTTAATCCGTGGTTAGGGTACATGAGAGAACTCGTTCATTTGTGTATTCATTTGACAAATACTTATTGAGCATCTGCCGTGTGCTAGGCCCTGGGCTAGCTGATGTAGACGGGGCCGTGACTTGAGATGAGACAGATGCAGCTTTAAATCTAAGGGTTGCCATTGGCTTCTCCAGGGGAGCCTCCCACCAGACCAGGGATCAAGCCTGCGACTCTTGCGTCTCTAGCATCGGCAGGCGGATTCTTTATCACCAGTGCCACCTGGGAAGAGGACCTTTATTCAGTTCAGATCAGTTCAGTCGCTCAGTCGTGTCCGACTCTTTGCGACCCCATGAATTGCAGCATGCCAGGCCTCCCTGTCCATCACCAACTCCCTTAGTTCACTCAAACTCACGTCCATTGAGTCGGTGATGCCATCCAGCCATCTCATCCTCTGTCGTCCCTTTTTCCACCTGCCCCCAATCCCTCCCAGCGTCAGACCTTTATTAGATAGATTGAAACACCAGTGTGTGTTTCTATTGTACAAAAAGGACTAACAAAGGAGAAAGTCTCTCACTTAACCTGCTACAGGAGAATGAGCGCCTTGTGGTGTTTTGAATGTCTGTGGCAGAGGGTGACACGCAGCCAAAAGCTCTGGGTGCTTGTGAAGAGAGTGGTGAAATACAACACTTTGTACCTTTCAGGTAACTCTAGGTTGTACACAGTAAGGTCAGTCATGATCATTAAGCAAGCGTGCTTTAAAGCAGATGAAACGAAAATTTATGTTCCTTTCAGGATAAAACATCTTAAAATTTCTATAAATTGTTATGCCTCATGCATATTGCAAAAATATGCAGTAAAAATAAATTGTACCTGTCCAAATTCTTCTTCCAAGGCACCCTAAAACTGCAAATCACTTTAATCTTAATGGGGCATCATATAAGCTAGCCCACGTTTTACATCAGTCGGACCAGAGATGTGTGGAGAGCACGCATCAGGAATGCAGTGCTTGGCGTTTGCCCATGGTATCATATCAGGTGGAGTATGTACATACACAACCCGATGCATTTATAAAAAGATACAGCATGAATAATGAGAAGAAAATTATTATGATGGACTTAATTGTTAATGTTTCATCTCTAAGTAAAATTATACCAATGTAACTATCTTAATGATTAGTTCTTTTTTGAATACAGTAGTAACAAAAAATATTTTAATGAATAAGAGCTAAATATTTTACTTTTATAGAGTGATACTTTTCAAAATACTTTCTTTGATGATTTTTAAGGGGAAAAGTATAATGTCAATATCTATCTGTGTTAGAAATCTGTTAGCTATATCTGTATATATAGATATATCAATATTTGTCTGTGTTAGAAACAGGAACTAGGGATTAGAGAGTCATATTATACATTAAGATATTTCATGAATACTATTAGAAAAATTAGGAGGTTTTCTGGACATTTGAATTCGGACAGAGAACCAGTGCATATAGGGCAAATTAAAAATGAATCCTCTAACTTCATATAGTATATCATTTTTAGCTTGTAGTTTACTGTGATTCATAGCAAGTTAAGATTAATATATATATATAAGCCCCACAGTATTCTAAATCTGAGTGGAGTGAATGATTACGGTGACAAGTTTAATCAAAGATGCCTAGCTCTTCTTTGTGTTCCAGAAATATTGCTACTATAGGCTGGCTTTTTGTATTTAACATTAAAATTTTAACACCTACTTAAATTTTTATTTAGTGAATATTATGTTTCCTGTGATGTGTAATTGCACACAAAGGAACTTCAGACTGTTCCACCAGAGCCTACATGCCTTCCTTATCTCAAAAAAAAAAAAAAAAAATCTCGCAGTTTGCATGATGTTCCTCATAAATTAGAACCCTGATCATGATTCTCTATCAGTTCACAAAAGACCAATATCAAACTTCATGGAAAATACATATTATAAAATAAATACTTTGTTGCCAGTTGTGCCAGAAGAGACATAGCCTATTTTTAACATTAAGCTCTTGAGTCTTCGATAAAAATAGTCCTTTAGTGAAGGGAGAAAATAACTCACAAGATAATACAATGAAACTATGCATTTAGCTATGCATTTAACCCCTCTCTGTACTCAGAAGCTCAAGGCTTTACAAGTTTCATTGTATCTATATTGGGCAAAAAGTGACATTGCCACTGCGTGAATCTGGTTCTGGTTGACTTGGTATTTGAGCCTCTGTCTCGGCATCCCGATTCTTGGTTCAGGAATCCTTGGTGGTAATGCACACGTATTGCTGAAATTCATCAGTTCTGTTCCTTTGGATCAACTGGTACTTACATAATATACATATTTTAGGTGAATTCAGTAAAGGACATAAGAAGTTAATCTAGTAAAGGTTTTAATCCGTGGTTAGGGTACATGAGAGAACTCGTTCATTTGTGTATTCATTTGACAAATACTTATTGAGCATCTGCCGTGTGCTAGGCCCTGGGCTAGCTGATGTAGACGGGGCCGTGACTTGAGATGAGACAGATGCAGCTTTAAATCTAAGGGTTGCCATTGGCTTCTCCAGGGGAGCCTCCCACCAGACCAGGGATCAAGCCTGCGACTCTTGCGTCTCTAGCATCGGCAGGCGGATTCTTTATCACCAGTGCCACCTGGGAAGAGGACCTTTATTCAGTTCAGATCAGTTCAGTCGCTCAGTCGTGTCCGACTCTTTGCGACCCCATGAATTGCAGCATGCCAGGCCTCCCTGTCCATCACCAACTCCCTTAGTTCACTCAAACTCACGTCCATTGAGTCGGTGATGCCATCCAGCCATCTCATCCTCTGTCGTCCCTTTTTCCACCTGCCCCCAATCCCTCCCAGCGTCAGACCTTTATTAGATAGATTGAAACACCAGTGTGTGTTTCTATTGTACAAAAAGGACTAACAAAGGAGAAAGTCTCTCACTTAACCTGCTACAGGAGAATGAGCGCCTTGTGGTGTTTTGAATGTCTGTGGCAGAGGGTGACACGCAGCCAAAAGCTCTGGGTGCTTGTGAAGAGAGTGGTGAAATACAACACTTTGTACCTTTCAGGTAACTCTAGGTTGTACACAGTAAGGTCAGTCATGATCATTAAGCAAGCGTGCTTTAAAGCAGATGAAACGAAAATTTATGTTCCTTTCAGGATAAAACATCTTAAAATTTCTATAAATTGTTATGCCTCATGCATATTGCAAAAATATGCAGTAAAAATAAATTGTACCTGTCCGAATTCTTCTTCCAAGGCACCCTAAAACTGCAAATCACTTTAATCTTAATGGGGCATCATATAAGCTAGCCCACGTTTTACATCAGTCGGACCAGAGATGTGTGGAGAGCACGCATCAGGAATGCAGTGCTTGGCGTTTGCCCATGGTATCATATCAGGTGGAGTATGTACATATACAACCCGATGCATTTATAAAAAGATACAGCTATTCTAGATATGATTCAGATACAGATAACACTGTCCCTGTGATGGTAGCTGCTAATGAGGATGCTTACGCTGAAAACACTGGATTCTGAACGCCACTGTATGGACCAATCTTGACCTCTTTCAGCGGGCATACTATATTCTTTGGATTGTGCCTATTGACACTATACCGAAAGCTTAAAACCTGGATTTTTGCCTCAGAGCCTGGCTTCAGGGTCTGCCTAACAACTGGCTCCAAAATGAACAAACCTTCAATGATTGCGCTCATAATGAATTTATTTTCACGTGGGCTCCAATGAGATCTAGATTTCATGTCTAAGTCACACAAACACCCACACAAAAGGTAAATGCTTATGAAAAAAGTTGCATTACTGGCTTTAATCCTAAACCATTGTTCAGTTGCTGAGTCTCCGTCACTTTGCAACCCCATGGACTGCAGCACGCCAGGCTTCCCTATCGTTCTCTGTCTCCTGCAGTTTGCTCAGACTTGAGTCCATTGAGTCGATGATGCCATCCAACCATCTCATCCTCTGTAGCCCCCTTCTCCTCCTGCTCTCAGTCTAATCCTACAGGAAGTTTAAATTAGGAGGGCAGAGTCATGCGTGTCACTGCTGCAACAACTGCATGTGAATAAAGAATTTAAGAAGTGGTATTCCAAATAATAATGTTCAAGAGGTTTGCAAACGTGCACACCTGTGGACTTTCATTTGGGCTGAAGAAGGGAAGTCCAAGGCCCACACAGTAGGCCTTGTGGTCTGGTACATAAAGCGCTCCTACTGGGCGTGAATCCTGAGGAGTAGATGGAGGCTTACCTCTCTGAATATCACACCTGGAGAAAACTGTCCTATCCTGCATCCAGGCCTTTGCCCAGGTCATTTCTTCTGTGTTTCCTTTGGGTTTTGAGCTCACAGGACTCTTGTCTAAGAAGCCTTTCTGAGCTACCTGCCAAGGCTCCCACAGCACTTGTTTATCGCTGTATAAGGGCTCAGTTCAGTTCAGTTCAGTCACTCAGTCGTGTCCAACTCTTTGCGACCCCATGAATCGCAGCACGCCAGGCCTCTCTGTCCATCACCAACTCCCGGAGTTCACTCAGACTCACGTCCATCAAGTCAGTGATGCCATGCAGCCATCTCATCCTCGGTCGTCCCCTTCTCCTCCTGCCCCCAGTCCCTCCCAGCATCAGGGTCTTTTCCAATGAGTCAACTCTTCGCATGAGGCGGCCAAAGTACTGGAGTTTCAGCTTTAGCATCATTCCTTCCAAAGAAATCCCAGGGCTGATCTCCTTCAGAATGGACTGGTTGGATCTCCTTGCAGTCCAAGGGACTCTCAAGAGTCTTCTCCAACACCACAGTTCAAAAGCGGCTCACTACCCTGAGTTGTTATTTTCTAAACCGCAGCAACTCTGAGGCAGTCTGGGGTGGATCCCAAGCATTTTTGTGAGATAAATCATCTGAGCTGTGACCTTCCTGGTCAGGGTCATCTCAGTTTCCCTCATCATTGGGTCCTCAGCACCTGGAACAAAGTCTGAAAATAGACATTCACTTGCCATTTACTAAATGAAACAAATTTTTAAACAGTTAAAACAGGAGTTAAAGTCCTGTGTTTCATTCTACAACTTTTAGCTGATCACTAATTTACCTGTTAGATTTTTTAAAGCACATTTTCACATAATTTGCTGCTGTGATATTAGCCATATTTGCTGGTGTTATATAACCTGGCTGACAGACATGAAATGTCCAATAAACACATTTTCTCTTTTCATTTCTTTCATGACATAGATAATTGGTGCCTGCTGTCTCTTTACCTGGCCATTTGTGAGAATGTTTAAAGCATGATTTCACATAATTATAAAGACATGTTTTCCGATGATACACAAACTGGTTGGCACGTTACCCCTTTCGTTCCTCTCATGTTGCAGCATTTGTGGGTCCTCTGATCATTTACATTGCTTTTATAATTTAACTAGTTTTAGAATTTGATTTTATATTTCATATGTTCTTTTAAATTGTATCTTTGATCTTATCAGTGCCTTAATATTTTACAGTCTCAAGGCAAATTTAGTACATTTGATCTTTTAAGAAAAGGATTTATTTTATTTTTGGCTGCACACGTGCTTTCTCTGTTTGTGGTGTACGGGCTTCTCTTGCTGCAGAGCGCAGGCTCTAGAGAGCAGGAGCAACAGTTGTGCACACGGGCTCAGTTGCCCCATGGCATGTGGAATCGTCCCAGACCAGGGATCAAACGCATGTCCCCTGCCCTGGCAGGCAGATTCTTAACCAGTGGGCCACTGGGGAAGTCCTAGTACATTTAATCTTTATATCCAGCAAGAGTAAGCATCAGGTAGTTCAGAATGCATGAAAAGACTTTCTAAAAATGTGTGTGTATGTATGTTAAAAAAAAAATATATATATATATATACACCATATACAAAGATAAGTGATGGATGGATGGATCGATCAATAGGTAGATTGAAAATTATAAAGCAAACAGGATAAAATATTTACAGTCTATGAATCTCGGTAAAAGGTATATGGATGTTATTTCTATTATTTTTATTTTTGCAACTTTTTTTGAATTTGAAATTTGTTTCTAACGGAAACTAATTAGAAAAAAAAAAAGCAAATGAACGAACTTCTAATTACTTCATAACTCTTACTGACCAGTGGTACATGGTATAAATGCTTCATACTAAATTAGAAATAGTGTTCATGATGAGCTGAAAACACAAAAGGGCAGTGTTAACAGAAGTCACTTCCTCTCCCGTACACAGTCACGTGTTATGTGAAGGGGTGCTATGGTTCATATTCATGCGCGTTTCAGCCAGTTCCCGGTGTCTAACTTGGCTCAGCAGTGAAAATTCAAAGATTCTGGGTCTGAGACTTGTATGTTAAGCGTCGCTTCAGCCTGGCCGAGGCAGACTTGTTGAAACTGTGCCATGTGGTCCCACACTCCCCTTGTTCTTGAGTCACAAGAAGCATTTGTTGAGGATCTTGTCTGTTGAAGACGCTGCGATTGCCATATCATTTTCTGAGTTAAACTTTGGTATTCAAACGCTTGTTGACATTTGGGTCACTAAACACTACACCACACAGAACAGGGATGATAAACTGCCAAAGAGCAATGATTGCTTCCCCAGCCACCTTACCGTTTGAGCACACCTCTTGCTTGAAGCTCTCCCTTTCCTGGTCTTTCTCGATGGCTCCCTTCTCTCCTGGTCCTCCAGCCTCCCTGGCCAGTGCTTGTCAGGCTAAGACCAAGATTCTCCCGTGTCCTCTGTGTTCTCACCATCCGCATCTTTTCTCCAGGGCCAGGCTTCTGTTCTCATTTATTAGGAGGTGTTGCTCTTCAAAAACCTGCCTTGTTCTTCTGTATCCTGTGAACCTGCTAAAGCCTTCTGTGACTTAAAATAAATATATGGCAGAGCTTCTCCTGCAGGTTCAGAGATCAGTTCCTTAATTCTTCGAAGTGTAACTAACTCTCATTTTCGAGGCAGCAAGAATGTGAGGCGCATAAGCAGAAGGCATGTCCCACCACTCTCCTGCTCATTTTAATTCAGTAATTGTCTTACAGTTTTCAAGCGTTTGCGGCTTTGTAAGGTTTCAGCTATTGGTATGTCACAGAGAGAAAACTTATTTTCATATCTTATTCTCGTAACACACATCTGAGGTTAAGTGTGTCAGTGTCTGTGTGTTGATCACTCAGTCGTGTCTGACTCTTTTCAATCCCGTGGACTGTAGCCCACCAGGCTCCTCTGTCCCCGGGATTTCCCAGGCAAGAGTACTGGAGTGGGCAGCCATTCCCTTCTCCTGGGGATCTTCCTGATCCAGGCATCGAACCTGGGTCTCCAGCATTGCAGGCAGATTCTTTACCACCTGAGCCCATTTATCCTTAATTATCCTCCCTTAATTATCAGTCACTTCCATTTGCTTTTTCCGTGAGATAAGCATGCAGGGGTGAGAACGATAAACTCTAGACAGTATTAATTTTTTGTAATTTAAATCATTTCTGAGGGGAAAAGAATACATGTTATCCATGAAATAGTTGTGCAACCTCAATTATCTTTGAACAGTTGCTTCGTTCCTTAGGGTTCGGTTTAACCAGTCTTGGTGCAGAGAATCCAGTTCCTGGAGGTGGGATGGGGGTTTGGTGCTCAGCCTTGGCTGTCGGAACGCGCCGGCACTCGGCGCGGGACCGGAGCTCTCTCCACTGGCACGCATCTGGGTGAGCACTGGCTGAGACCGGCGCGTGAGCCTGGGTCTGCGGCGGGCGCCCTCACACCGGTGTGGGTCCACGGACTCTTGCGCGCTGCGTCTGTGCAGGTGCGAGACCTCCGCCTGGAGCCCCGGGAAACGATCTGCGTGCCTCTTTGGGGTCCACCGGCTGCCCCGGGGCTTGGCCGTCTTCAGAGCCCGTGAGCTGATCCCGGGACGTGAGGCCCGGCTGTGTCCACTGCCGCGGCTGCCAGGCCTGCCGGCGGAGGAAGCCGGCGGCGGGCGCCCTCCCGGGGCTCTCCCCGGGAGAGAGGCTGCGGTCCCTTCTGCTCTTCGCCCCGGGTCACCTCGCTCCCGGCTCAGCTCGCGGGAGCGGGGAGGAAAGAAGGGCCGAGCACAGAGTCTTTCTGAGGTCTCCCCAGGGCTCCCCGAACTCAGCCCGGGGGGTATCCTCTCCTCTCAGAGCGGGACCGAGAGCATTTCCTTAATGGGTCATGTTTGTGTGGAGCTCCGGGGCGCCACCGGCTTCTTTCTGCTTTGGATAACTAACGGCCTGGAATTGAAGATAAAGCCTTCTGCTCTAGTTTTCTACGATGCATGCAGGCTAAGTCGCTTCAGTCGTGTCCGACTCTGCCATCATATTGACTATAGCCCGCCAGGCTCCTCTGTCCATGGCGATTCTCCAGGCAAGATTACTGGAGTGGGGTGCCATGCCCTCCCCCAGAGGATGCTCCTCACCCAGGGATCAGACCCGCGCCTCTAAGTCTTCCGCATCGGCAGGCAGGTTCTTTACCACTAGCGCCACGTGGGAAGCAATTTTCTACTGTAACTTGTCTCTGATGTTCTTCTTTAAGGCAACACGATGTAGCTGCTGTACCAGTAGGGAAGGTCAGAATTTGAAAAGAGGACATAGGTATATTTTTCAAAATAATATCCTCCTATAGCATCATTATTACAGTCATAGCTATCAGCTTAGAAGCTCATTTATTGGCTAATTTGGGCTTCAGTGTTAAGAGAAGCTTAAACTTTCAAAAGCAAGTTAAAATAGCAACATAATAATGACACTGTGAAAGTGTCAACTGGATTAAATGAAGTATTCATCTCACCTGAAAACTGGGCTAGATAAAGTATTCATCTCACTTGATAAGCCATTATGACCCTCAGGCTTTCAGTGTTTATTTTTAGCTGTTATTCATCAAGGTAGTTGTAGTAATGAAGAACTCTATATTGTTCCATAATATATACTCTATTTTAAGTCTGCTCAGATGATACCAAATTTTCTACACCATTGATCGATTAAAAAAAAATCTTTCTTTGAATTCTGTTTGCCACTAATCAGGCTATTTTATTCAGTTTTTTAGATGGGTTGACAAATTGAAAACCCAGCTTTAAATGTTGCACTAGTTTAAAAATAGGAGTCTTTTACTTCAGACTATTCTTAGTTGCTGCTTTGAGCAATAAAAATGTACTTTATAGCTTGTTAACCTAGATCTCATGGATATCTTTTCTACAATGATATAAGTAGATCATTGTTTACTGCCTAAATCAGCCTTGTCAGAGTAATACTCTCTAGTGATTTTTTAAAGTCAGAACAAACTGATGCATTCTATCTTCTGTTATTATACAGCCTGGCATGGCGTTCTCCTTGTATAGTTGTATTTTGAATATGAATAACAATCTTTAGCTGACTTTAGCATTTTATGGAAATCATCATATGTAACTTCTACTTATATCAGCATCTACCAAATTTGTTAACTGAGTTTTATAGCCTGGTTATTTTCTATTTCTGTTGCTTCTAAGACTTTCGAATACACACTCATATACTTTGTATTCATTATATCAGAATATTATAGGCTACTTTGTTTTGAGGTACCACATTAAGTACTAGAAGAGTTCATTTACTATGTACACCTTTTAACACAATCTACTCAAGGTTAGTACATGTTGCAAAAAAGCAGAATGCATCAGGAGACAATGTAATGATGACATAGGATTTTTATGACCTGAAATAAAGTATGACAAACTGATTAGAAAGGTACATCTTCAAAGCTGGCCGATAATTTCGGAAGAAATGATGGGTCATTAGAGTTCAGTCCACTTAAATTAGGAGATTAAAATAATCTCTTTGAGAGATCATTGCCATAAATTGTAATTTATATTGAATACAAAATCCAGTCTAGCTTGAAACTCAAACGATTATCCTTTACCTTGGATTCTTACCTCCTTCTATTGGTCCTCAGGAAAAATAAATAAAGGGGAAAATATTTAAGTGATAAGCATGTCTACTTATAATATCTATTTCATATCTGTATCTGTATCAATATCTATGTCTCAAACAGGATGATATGTAGTAGAAAAAAAATTCATCCTTGCTGGGTTCTAGCTGTGAAATCCTCACCAGCTGTCCACCGTTTCTTTTCCTTTCTTTTCTCCTGGCTCCTCAGCGTCAATGTTTATAAGCTCTGATACTTATATTTACTGCAATTAAAGTTACCTCCTAACCTAACTATCTCTGGGGTTGGGTTAGGAAGCAGCATCGCGCTCTCCAGAGTCAGCCCCGTTCAGGGTTTCCTTACACTTGGTGCGTGCATTTCATCTCAAGCTCACTCAGATAAGGGAAGACTTGTGCCTATTCCTCCTTGCTGCCCAAAAGGAGGCCCTGTGGCCTAATTACTCTTTGGATATAGGGACAGTGTGTGTCCCACTCGGGCATTCTCCCTGAACTTTATATCACGTAACTCATGTGTCAGCATCGTTGGGTGGGACCCAAACCAACAGGCTGTGTCGAAAGCCGCTCAGCAGTCTATAGCTCCCGCTCTACTCTGGAGGCCCCGTCACTGAGCTCCAAGCCTCTGTGACCGACGGTTTCGGAGACTGGAGCCTGGAAGTAGGGGCTGCCTCTGCCTGGAAGCACCCCTTGGAGTTTTGTCCTTAAACCTCTCCGACTCGGCTGCCCAAAACACCTTTTTGCTTCAGGATGGGGAACACATGTACACCCATGGCTGATTCATGTCAATGTATGGCAAAACCCCTACACTACTGTAAAATAATAAGCCTCCAGTTAAAATAAATAAATAAATTTGCAACAACAACAACAACACCTTTTTGCAAAGCAGCTGTTAGCTTACAACTGGGCTGTTGCCAAAACTGGGTGTCTGAGCCAAAGAGGTCTTGTGATTCTCTGCCCTAATGCTCACATTTTGGCATAGGTCAGCTTGGACTCAGTGACCGAGGTATGGGAAGGGCCCAACAAGCTTAGCTCGTCAAATGGAAAAAGTATTTTCAGGAACACATCTAGCCTGACTCCAGTGACATCGTGGCTTTATGGGAAAAACGGACAGCTATCCAGGAGGGGAAACTTATCTCCCACTCTGCCACCTGAAGCAAAGCTGGTGGCTCGGTAGGGCCCCCAGTTTATCAAGGTTCTCCTAAACACCTCTGTCTGGGCCTGCTTCCCCTGTGATCAGGCTAAGAGGAGACCCAGTGCTGTTCACTGGGCTGCCACACTTGCTCAACGCCAGCTCCAGCTGGGCCAAAACAAAAAACTGAGCGTGGATGCTCCTTTCCGTAGGCAGAGCTCAAGGCCAGCTCTAGTCAATACTCCTCTTAATAACTCTTGTTATATTTTTCATGACTCTTATTTTAGTCAGTTGCCAGTGGCCTCGTTACTTGGTCTGCCACTGTTGGAAAACTACACACTGTTAAATTATTTAGTTGAGGGAATTGCAGGCCATGGATACAAATCACACTGTTGATCAAACCCTCTGGGTCCCTTGTATAGATGCCCAGAGTATGGCCCTGTTCTCTGACTAGATTGACTGGACTCAAGCTACCGATGGAGCCTATACTGCCCAGATGGCCACCGCGGCTGCCTGGGCCCGTCTTCACACTGGGTGAGGCGGTATGTTCACTGTCACAGGTGGGGTGCAAAGTGGCAAAGTGGAGAACTCTGGTTCTGCCCCAGAGCTACCACTGCCTGCCAGACCTGAGTCCTGTTTGTATCTCAGGGGCACTTTGCCCAGGGCCTTGCCCCCACCTGCTCCTGGAAGACCCATCACGTCAGACCCTTGGCCTCCTCTCGAGGCTCTGGGTGGGTGGTACTTCATCACTGCTGGCGTTCTCTTTAGGTCACCGCGCTGATGCTTCATTCTGATCAACTCACTTTAGCCCCGCTGCTGGGCCCTTGAAATATACTTGTCCCGTCTTTCATGTTTGCGGTCTGATAGAATTTATGCTTTTTATCGCAAAACCGCTCAAGAGTGGGCTGATGGACATTCCACTCTGCCTGCAATCCACAGGCATTGTTAAGCATCAGTAAGCATTGAAAAAGAAAGAAAGCGAAATGCTCAGTTGTGTCCGACTCTTTGTGACCCTATGGACTGTAGTCAGCACCAGGCTTATTCATCACTGCTGGCGTTCTCTTTAGGTCACCGCGCTGATGCTTCATTCTGATCAACTCACTTTAGCCCCGCTGCTGGGCCCTTGAAATATACTTGTCCCGTCTTTCATGTTTGCGGTCTGATAGAATTTATGCTTTTTATCGCAAAACCGCTCAAGAGTGGGCTGATGGACATTCCACTCTGCCTGCAATCCACAGGCATTGTTAAGCATCAGTAAGCATTGAAAAAGAAAGAAAGCGAAATGCTCAGTTGTGTCCGACTCTTTGTGACCCTATGGACTGTAGTCAGCACCAGGCTTCACTGTCCATGGGATTTCCCAGGCAAGAATACTGGAGTGGGTTGCCATTTCCTCCTCCGGGGGATCTTCCCAACCCAGAGATCGAACCCAGATCTCCCTCATTGCAGGCAGATGCTTTATTCTCTGAGCCACCAGGGGAAGCATTGGGAGTCTTCAAAAACTGACTCCCCAAAATTCTTTTATCTCTTCCTGATCCACACACTTTTACACTTTAGTAAGACACTGCAGTCACCAAATGCAGTTGTCCCCAGAGAGGGGTCATCTTCTGTCCACATTCTGGGTAATGATCAGAATGAAGGGTTAAAGAAATGTATAGACCTATTTTGAAAATCTGATAATCCGCCCTGGTCATTCCTGGACACGGCACTTCTTTCTTTACCCAAATGGCATCTGCAGGCCCACGTGGTTGGTGCACCCTTCAGGACCCTGTGAGTGCAAATCTGACTCTGATTCAATCATCCAGTTTCTCTCATGGGGTTGCCATCTACCCAGATCATTAGGAAGAAAGCCCCAGGCTGCGGGTTCTGCTCCCCAAGCCCCACAGGATGGACCCAGCAATAGGGCGCATAGCACTCAGACAACTAGGAAGGCTTTCTAAAACGAGGCTGTCCTTGGTTACCCTCGCCCTGTTGGAAGTAATCCACAGGTTGGGAGCCATCCAGTGAGGAAAGTGGTGTGTGTAATGTGTCCCTGACTTTAACTGAAGTAATCTGTGGTGTGGCTCTGGAAGGTGAGCAAGTCATCCTCAACCCACTGGGCCAGAGATGCGATGAGAGAGTTGCCCCAGAGTTGCCTCATCAGGGGCCAAGGTGAAGTCTGTGTGATCACTACTGCAGTCGCAGCTCCCACAGGCAGAAGTCAGTGATTTTGTCAGCAGCCACAAAAGCACAGCAGGGCAGGTAGACCCAAGCAGGGTCCGTGATTGTACTTTTTCCTTCTAATTTTACTGAGATTGTGTGGATAGACTTTGTACTTGGAGCAGTTTGGGACCCAAGTGGGTTGAGCCTCCTATCACTGATAAAAATGGATGAATATGAGGCTATTTCTGTGATACCCTCTCTCAAGCCCAGACCCATGATCTGGAACAGCACTGCACAGAGTGACACATTATAGGCTTTAATCCAAGAAGTATTTCTTGATTATAAGACTCTATTCTAAGCTAGGCAGATAGAAAATGTAGATGAATACAAAGCATACGTCTTGCTCTCTAGGACATTATAGTTTGGTTGAAAAAGGAAGTCCAAGTTGACTACAAAATTTAAAATAGTATTTTTGTATCATTATTTAGTTACAAAATTATATGGGACCAAAAATTATTAATGCAAAAATTCATAAAAGGGATTGCAATCTCTAAGTGGTTAAAAGGTCAGTAAGGTTTTTGAGGAAGAGATCCATTTGGGTCCACACCAGGTCCAGCTGACTCTCTGTCCACCCATGAAAATTAGACTGATATTTATGGTCTGCCAAGTCTTAGATGTTCTAAGTTGATGTGGACTTCATGGTATTGCGTGGTTTTTCTTAATAGTAAGGTCACCAGATAAGTGTTTTATAGTTAAATGTTTCCTTTTGTTGATTTGGATTTTTTTTTTTTTTCTGTTCATTGCTATGTGAAACAAACTTTATAGAAGAAATAAGACCAGATTTGCAAAATGTGTATTTTTAGAGAGAACATTTTTATTGAAACAGAATCAGAAATTTAACAATTTAGATAGAAATTGTTATGATTCTTGCTGGCATATAGTATTATTAAAGGAATTTATTAAACATAGTGAAAGTGTTTTTTAGGTACATCAAATACAATAATATTGACAAGAAGACATCAAAAATTTCATTCCATCATGTTGAGGATTAAAATTAAACAATATATACCAGCAAACAAAATAAAGCATGAATGATAGTTGCTCAGTTATGTCTGACTCTGTGACCCCATGGACTATAGCCTGCCAGGCTCCTCTGTCCATGGGATTGTCCAGGCAAGAATACTGAAGTGGGTTGCCATTCCCTTCTCCAGAGAAATAAAGTGTACCCTCCATGAATTATACAAGGTAACTTCAACTCTATTCCAAGTGATAATTCCTGCTAATTAGAAGAAAGTATTACAACTATACAGTATACCTCTGTGTCTAATACTGAAGTGGGTTGCCGTTCCCTTCTCCAGAGAAATAAAGTGTACCCTCCATGAATTATACAAGGTAACTTCAACTCTATTCCAAGTGATAATTCCTGCTAATTAGAAGAAAGTATTACAACTATACAGTATACCTCTGTGTCTCTCATCTTTCACCCAAAGTTCAAGGCCATAGAGTTCTGTGATTGTCAAAGTTACCAATATAGAAGGAGCATTAACTGCATGACCTTGCATCTTAATCTTTATTAGCATCAGATAAGATTTTTACTTAGGGCTTCCCAGGTGGCTCTGGTGGTAAAGAACCCACTTGCCAATACAGGAGACATAAGAGACGCGGGTTCGATCCCTGGGTTCAGGAAGATCCCCTGGAGGAGGGCATGACAGCCCACTCCAGCATTCTTTCCTGGAGAATCCCTTGGACAGAAAAGCCTGGCAGGTGACAGTCCATAGGGTCAAAAAGAGCCGGACATATATACCAGCAAATAAAATAAAGCGATGATTGAAGCGACTTAGCACGTGTGCACAAGATTATTGCTTACTTCTTCATACTTTTAAAAGCTCACTTTTGAAAGCTTACTTTCTTTGCCTAGCCTAATCTTGACAACAATGCCTAGGCACTAAGCAAGTCAGTGTTTGGATTAGTTTGCTTAATCTTTCCAAATATGATGGCTTAAGACTTGTATAACCTGAAGAGAAAGGCTGCAGTACTTTCTATGTATGAATGACAATCTTGGTTCTTTCTGAAACCTTATAAAAATCAGCACAGAGACACAGACTGCATACCATGCGTCCAGCAGCCTTGTTTGGAGTTCTCTGATTATTACTTACAGGATACAATAAGCCTTAAACACGTTTACTTCACACAGCAGGAATGTGTTTTTGTTGCCTCCTCAGTGAATTTGTCATTGCTTTGCCCAAAGTCAAGACGATGATTTCATTGTAGTGTTGCTATTTTACTGTGAGGACAGTTGAGTGTTTTAGCCAGTTCTTTTCCTTCTTTTATAGGATGATGTTGTCAGTAATCAACGCAGGGAGAGTTTATCCAGGTAATATCACCTGCTTGATTTTGGTAGATTGGATCGTGTCTGTGAAGAGATGGCTGTGCTGTGAAGGTAACAGGCCCACTCACCGGCGTGAGCCTCGTCCTCGGCCCTGGGAGGGCCTAGGCAGGGCGTTCGCACGGCCATGTGTCTTTACAAAATTTGAGAGAGTAGGCATTGTAACCGCAGTTGGTTATGCTGCTGCCTCTTTCTGCTCTGGCTTCCTTCCATCACATCTCCCCGGTGCCGTGGAAGTTAGAGGGGCACTTGGCAGTCGTGGGATCTGGCTAAGAGGAAACTGATGTGGAGATACGCTGAGTGTAAGTTCAGTGTGACACTTTTTGTGGTTCACTCTTCCTTCTCACTGTGCCAACACTGAGTGTAAGTTCAGTGTGGTTCACTCTTTCTTCTCACTGTGCCAACACAAGAAAGGGCATCACTGGAGGTCCGCTGGGGGTATCTTGGTACGAGCGTGTCCTGTGCTGCAGGCTGCAGACCCACCCAGCAAACACCTGAGAAACGAGAGGAGAAGCAAGATCAGGAATGTGTGGAACCACAGGTGCATGCTGGTAAATTCCTGGGTATGTAAGGGTTATATGATGTACTGGATGTGTGAGAAAATGGAAAGGGGGGGGACTGTGTTCTCACAGTAATGTGGTACATTTGTTGCTCAGTCATTTAGTCATATTTGATGCTTTGTGACCGCATGGACTGCAGCTCACCAGGCTTCCCTGTCCTTCACTATCTCTCAGAGTTTGATCAAACTCATGTCCATCAAGTCAGTGATGCCATCCAAGTGTCATCCCCTTCTCCTCCTGCCTTTAATCTTTTCCAGTATCAAGGTCTTTTCCAGTGAGTCAGCTCTTTGTATCAAGTGGCCAAAATATTGGAGCTTCAGCCTCAGCATCAGTCTTTTGAATGAATATTCAGAGTTGATTTCCTTTAGGATGGACTGGTTTGATCGCCTTGCTGTCCAAGGGACTTTCCATAGTCTTCTCCAGCACTACAGTTGGAAAGCATCAATTCTTTGGCGCCCAGTCTTCTTTATGGTCCAACTCTCACATCCATACATGACTGCTGGAAAGGCCATAACTTTGACTATCTGGACTTTTGTTGGCAGAATGATGGCTCTGCTTTCAATACACTGTCTAGAGTTGCCATAGCTTTCCTTCCAAGGAGCAAGCATCTTTTAAATTTATGGCTGCAGTCATTGTCCACAGCGATTTTAGAGCTCAAGAAAATAAAATCTGTAATGCAATACATATTACATATTATAAATGTGTCCATATATTGATTTTTCTCATGCGAATTATGTAAAACAAAATTTGTCACCATTTCTTCCTTTGTAGGACAATGGCCTGTAGTAACGCTTCATGAGCAAGTAACTGTTTGTGAGGTTGAATGTTTTCTGCCTTCCAGCATATTGAACTGTGTCTTAGCATATCTGATTATCTTGTCCCAAAGCAGTCTGGGATTTCCAAATAGCAAACATGTTAAACCAAAACCAATAATTCATTTGGAGAAAGAGATACATTTTAAATATCTCTCAGATTTCTTGATAACCCAATAATTAAGAGAAGTGATTCATATGAACCCATAGGAAAAAAGATTTTAATTTCCTGCTGTTTTTACATAAAGTTGTGACACCAGTGAAGATAACCCATAGATCTATGCCAATAAGCCATTACCCCAGGGGACTGACAACAAGCTAGTTAATGATTTTCACAAATTCAGAATATTTAAAATTAGCTCCTGTTCGAGAAAACTTAAATCATGTAGTTCACTTGTGAGAGAAATTTTGGATTTCCCAAATTTGACAATTCTAAAAATGTGTGTGTCATAACCAATAACTAGTTGTGAAGATGAAAGATAGTTTTTCAAACTATCAGTAAAAAAAAGAAAACAATGAGATTAACCAGGAAGCTAAATGAAAGACCGAGCCGCCTTTCTCTTTTCTCTTTGCTGCTGTGCTCACTTGTGTCTGACTCTTTGTGGCCCCGTGGACTGCAGCCCACCAGGCTCCTCTGTCCTTGGAAATTTTCCAGGCAAGAATGCTGAAGTGGGGTGATGCTTCCTCTCCAGGGGGTCTTCCCGACTCAGAGATTGAGGATTGAACCCCCATCTCTTGTGTCTCCTTTACCAGATTCTTTACCACTAGCACCATCTGGGAAGCCCTATTTTCTCTTTATAAAATAATATTGGTGTTGTTATACTTTGTTTCTCAAACAGCACCCCCAAATTGTATAAACCTCAGGCTGCACAGAACCTAGGATCACCTTGCGTCTGCTCACTTGGCATGCTTTTCAGAACTTGAGGTCTTATCATTAGACTAGATAACAGATGGCAGCTAACCCAGAGAGCCACTCCTCCATGGGGCAGGCAACCCAAGCTTACCAGGAAATAAACGTGAAGATATAATGGAGGCTATTGTTCATGCCGAGGTGACACACCTGTGTTCCATTAAATGCAGACTCTGTGGCTTCCTTTGACCATAGCTTCTGGTCCCCAGTACAGAAATGTTACGCTGAGATGCTGAGGTCTGTGATCCTTTCAGATCTCCTGCTTACTGACTCTGCTGATCTGTCCTCAGTGAATTTCTTCACTTCACGCCAAGTGTCAGTGCGCTGGGAATGAGTATGTGTGATGTCTAGCCTGGTGGTAGCCCAGCATCAGACGCTGTAAACTTCAGGGCACAGAAAGGAGACGGCCTGCGGGATGGTTCTGGAGGCCTTGAGGCTGTGCTTCTATGTGAGGTAGGGTGAGGGGACTTCTGTGCTACACGTGGGTTCCAGGCCAGTCGGGACGAGTTGGCACCCTGATGTGCAGGGAGCTCGCAAAGGCAGAATGGGTCCTGGTGCTGAGGTTCACACTCCCCTCCCCACAGCTGCATTCACAGGCACTCGCCCCTGTCCGGGAGAGGTACTGGGGAGTGCTGTAGGAAGGGGTCAATTCTTCCTCTGCTAAGACTAGGTTTCTGAAGAGAAGAAGGCCACCAGAGGGTAGGTGGCTTGGGGACAGGGCCTGCCTGCTCTTCCCTTTCTTAGCTCGGCATGGGGGTCCTCCCAGATCGTAAGGGTCAGTGGCATTCAGTGGAACCCGCTTTCTAGCGGGAAGCCTGCTTAGTGGAAGAAGCACTGAACAGAGTCCCAAGGTCAGGCTGAGAGCTCTGCATCCAGGACTTACAGCACATCCAAATATTCAGTGGAACGACTGAAGCTGAAGCTGAAGCTCCAGTGCTTTGGCCACCTGACGGGAAGAGCCGATTCATTGGAAAAGACCCCGATGCTGGGAAAGATTGAGGGCAGGAAGGGAAGGGGGCAACAGAGGATGAACTGCCGTCATTGAATCAATGAGTCTGAGCAAACTCTGGAAGGTAGTGAAGGACAGGAAAGCCAGGTGTGCTGCATTCCATGTAGTCATATATATACATATATATAAAACAACATTTCAGAAACTTCAACAAAAAGCAGCTGCTGCCTTCTGAGCACAGGCTCCGGAACTGGACTGCATGCCAGTCCCAGCTCTGCCTCTCACCAGCTGTGTAATCTTTGGCAAGTTTTTTTGTCTCTTTCTCTCTCTTCCTTCACCAGTAGTGATGATAGAACCAACCTCACAAGGATGTTAGGATTATATGAGCTCATGCAAATACAGAACTTAAAAATAAATATTCACTTCACTTCAGTCTTTCAGTCGTGTCCAACTCTTTGCGACCCCATGAACTGCAGTATGCCAGGCCTCTCTGTCCATTACCAACTCCCGGAGCTTACTCAAACTCATGTCCATTGAGTCAGTGATGCCATCCAACTGTCTCATCCTCTGTCGTCCCCTTCTCCTCCTGCCCTCAATCTTTCCCAGCATCAGGGTCTTTTCCATTGAGTCAGCTCTTCACATCAGGTGGCCAAAGTATTGGAGTTTCAGCTTCAAAATCGGTCCTACCAGTGAACACCCAGGACTGATCTCCTTTAGGATGGACTGGTCAGATTTCCATGCAGTCCAAGGGACTCTCAAGAGTCTTCTCCAACACCACAGTTCAAAAACATCAATTCTTCTGCACTCAGCTTTCTTTATAATCCAACTGTCACATCCATACATGACCACTGGAACATTATTTTTTATTATCATTAATATTATTATTGGTGCCTAAAGTAATTTGGAACTAAGAATCAGGATATAAAATTTTGTCTTATTTCAAATGTTTGTAATTATTACTAAAATCCACCAAGTCTTGATAAAATATTAAAAGAAAATAGGATTTTGGTAATATCCTTGTGTTATTATTTAATATCTAAATACATTATTTGACCAATATCTAGTATGCATGTTCAAATAAAGTGGGTTTAAAAATCTCATCAGATGTTAAATGTAAGTAACTTTAATTCCAACATTTATTATCCTTTGGGGTGAGCGAGCACCAGGCTTATCTTCTGCTGCACCCCAGCCCTGTAAGACAAGCTGAATAAGTCTCTAAGGATGTGCTGTGTGACCCAATTGTGTGGCTGTCACAGCCCAGTGCTAACTGTTGAAACTGAGTGGCAGTATCAGGCAGGGTGCAGAGCGCGCACAGGTATGAAGGAGGCTTTGGGAGAAAGAAGCCAAGATTTCAAATCAAATACCTTTAGCCTTGAATCCCTCCTTGATGAGTGAAGTATGCCTCCACTAAGGATGTTTGAAAGAATAGGTCAAGACTCTGAAAGCAATCTGTCCAAAAGTCTTTTACACCATTTCTGAATCAAAATCCTAAGAGTTCCTACCATGGTGATTACTCAGAGCCAGACATCTAATATGTATATTGGTCCTTCTGAGGGTGCTAAAGAAAAACACGCAAATGTATTTCATTAATATTGTATGATATGTGTATTTCAATGTGTACATGCACAGCAAAATACCAAAACACTTTTAAAAATATTGTTTGTTTTGTTTTGACAAGAAGATCACTGCTGTATGACTTGGCACGGTGCACACCTAATTACTTCAGCCTCTGCCATTGAGGTGTGCATTTATTCTGCCATTGTTTGGAGATTCTTTCATAGCATTTAAAAAATGTATTATGTGTTTCATCTGCACATGTCCAGGCAATGTGTAGTAAGGCTCTATGTGTCTTTCTAGTATCGCACTTACAAATAAAATAGCTGTAAGTATGAAACAATCAATTTGGATGTTCCAAAGATTAATTTGAGTGGTTTGTAAACCTTTCAATGTTTTACATAAAATAAATGGCTGATTGTATACCTTTCGATTGTCCTGAAATAATGTAGTTTATTTTCTATGAACGACTGTAGAAATTCTAAGCATATGCTCAGTGCATAACAGATTCCAAATTGTATACTTTTCTGTTTTTAAGAAATTGCATGAGTTTCCATGTCTAGTTCTACTTTATCATTTTGTAGTTATGCCCAATGAACTGATAGACCATTATCCTATCTTATTAAAACATTCAAGGCTTGCAATTCTGAAAATACATCAAAAGAAGAGCAAAACAAGGAGATATACACAGAATGCCTAAGTCAATTCCACCACTGATACAGGAGTTTTAGGTGGAGATAGCATAATTCTTAACAACAGAGGCACAGCATAGTTCGGTTTTGCTTGAGTTTTCAGATCAATTTTGTAGACAAAAATAATCCTAGAGTTTCATATTTGACCAAATTATTTTCTTCTGAATCTCCCAAGAGGAAAATAAAGCTTTCCTTTTATCAGTTTGACCCTGTTACAAATGTTGCCCTTGAGGTTTTGCTATTCAATTCCAAAGACATTTTAACAACCATAATCCAAGAGAGAATATAATGTATTTATCATTTGATCATTTTCAAAACATCTACATTTTTGCTATAATAATATATGTCACTGTTCATCCTTCTTTGCTATCAGTGTAATGCTCTGAGATTAAACTATGTCTGGTTATTTAAACATCCAAAAGCTGAAATACTTTATTATTTCTGCCTTTTTATTAAAGGAAAACTAAAATTTGGCAAGATCTTAATAAAACTGGTGTCAGTTTTATTAAGTTTTATTAACATGAATCTCCCCAAAACTGTGGTTTATTGTCATGTTCTAGGTAGTAATATTGTTATAATCTGATTCTTCCCCTGCCCCCAAGTATGCAAGTAATAGAGTGTCAGTTGTGTGCAAGAAACTTAAGTGGAAGATGAGGAATATTGGAGAATATATATATTTTTTTTTTCTGGGGGAAAAAGAATGATATATTAATAACCTAATTAAAAATACCTAAGTGTTTGACATTGAGGAATATATAGATGTCTTTCAGTTTTTTATCTACCTGATTTCCTTAATTTGGGGAAATTTCCGAATTCTCTTTCATGTCATTATGGAAGATTTGTGAACCAGAGGTTTTATTCAACCTGCCTCTGGGTGAGCGAGGGCATCATCACTCAAGATTCTCCAGAGAAGTAGAACCCACAGGATTTACAGAAATAGACTTATTTTATGGAACTGCTGCTAATGATTGTGGGGGCTGGCGAGTCCAAAACGTGCAGGGCAGGCTAGCAGTTTGAATATTCAGGTAACGGTAAATGCTGCAATTTTGAGTCTGAAATTTATAGGGCAGGCTGGCAGGCTGGAAGCTCAGACAAGGTTTTTGTGTCATAGTCTTGAGGCCCAATTCCATCCTTTCCTCTCTGGAAAACCTGTTTTCTGTCTCAGGGCCTTCAACTGATTGGCTGAGGCCCACCCACCTTGCGGAGGGCAATCTGCTTTACCTGAAGATCCAGGGAGAACAGGGCCATAGGGTGACGGAAGCAGGGATGAGAGGAGCTGATCGTAGTGAGGCTGTTCTGACAAGGGCCTCTGAGGCCTGGATTCAGCTGGGCCATTAGTCCAACTCTGCCCAGAAAGTCTCTCCTTCGTTTGAGTAACTAAGACTCTCGACAAGTGAAGGAAACCTTTGAAAAACCCTTCAGTCCTTACAGTGATCATGGTGCAGTTGAGTTAAATGATGCTCAGAAATTCATTGAGTCATTTGTTCACAAAAGTTTTAATGCCTATTTTTCCATCTGTAGACATGCTAGGCATTGTGCTAGGCCTTGGGATAAAGCTGTCTGGACTGTTTGATAAAACAGACCAACAGGGCGAAATTGATGGCGAGTGAAATATATTTATAAAAGACGGTGGGGAGGATGCAATAGCGAATAATGAAGGAAGAGCTGATCATCTTGGGTTAAGGAACTGGACTTCCTTGAGGAGGTACATGAGCTGGAATCAAGATTTCTGGGAGAAATATCAATAACCTCAGATATGCAGATGACACCACCCTTATGGCAGAAAGCGAAGAACTAAAGAGCCTCTGATGAAAGTGAAAGAGGAGAGTGAAAAAGTTGTCTTAAAGTTACACATTCAGGAAAACGAAGATCATGGCATCTGGTCCCATCACTTCATAGCAAATAGATGGGGAAACAGTGGCTGACTTTATTTTTTTGGACTCCAAAATCACTGCAGATGGTGACTTCAGCCATGAAATTTTTTAAAAGATACCTACCCCTTGGGAGGAAAGTTATGACCAACTTAGACAGCATATTAAAAAGCAGAGACATTACTTTGCCAACAAAGGTCTGTCTAGTCAAGGCTATGTTTTTTCCAGTGGTCATGTGTGGATGTGAGACTTGGACTATAAAGAAAGCTGCCTGCCAAAGAATTGATGCTTTTGAACTGTGGTGTTGGAGAAGACTCTTGAGAGTCCCTTGGACTGCAAGGAGATCCAACCAGTCCATCCTAAAGGAGATCAGTCCTGAGTGCTCATTGGAAGGACTGATGTTGAAGCTGAAGCTGCAATACTTTGGCCACCTGATGCAAAGAGCTGACTCATTTTAAAAGACCCTGACGCTGGGCAAGATTGAGGGAAGGAGGAGAAGGGGATGACAGAGGATAAGATGACTGGATGGCATCACCGACTCTATGGGCGTGAGTTTGAGTGAACTCCAGGAGTTGGTGATGGACAGGGAGGCCTGGCGTGCTGCAATCTGTGGGGTCACAAAGAGTTGGACACAACTGAGCGACTGAACTGAACTGAACTGAGGAGGTACATATATAATGACACCTGAAGAGAGGGTTCAAGGAAGAAGAAAGATCATGAGTGGAGGTACCAGACCAAGAATTACATGAGGAATTGAAAAGCCAGGATGGCTGACACAGAGACAGAGGCAGAAAGAGAGGTGGGAAGCCTTCATCTGAGGGAGAGACTTGAGTATTAGCCAACCCTCTCAGAGCCCTTGCAAGAAGCCAAGTCCAGTATTTGAGGAACAAGGTAGATGGTAACACCCTTACGTGAGACAGGTGCACTGGAAGGAGGGCGTATTTTAAGAAGCCAACATAGTCGTTCAGTTTGAGGTTTGCTACATCTGAGAGGAGAGATTTAATAGTGTTTGGAGCTCAGAAGTGTCTGCAGTGTTGGCTGGCATCTGTGTGAACCAAGTGGACAGGGCCCAAAGACGGAGAGAATTCTTCCTGAAGAGAATTTTTAAAAAGTAACAGAGACAGCACTTTGGTTTACTGCCACTTAAACAAATTTACCCGTTATGAAAGAAAGGAAACCTTTCAATTTGCTAATCAGACACCAGGGACAGAGTCACAGAGTGGGCGTTGAAAGAAATCCCATAGCTCATTTAATTCAGCGCTTTAATCTCAAAACTAAAAAAATTTAAGCCAAGAGATCCTCAAGACCAAAAATAAAACTACCTGATTTCTAGCACTTTGCTCTTTCTTCGGTAGTTGAGTGGAAAGGGAGGGAGGAAGAGAGCACTTTGATGTGACGAATATTTCAGTTTTTTTATACTGCACTCCCAATTTTATTTGAATGCCTGTTCACCTGACTTCAGTTTCAATTAGTGCTGAGCTGTGATTGATTGGCAGTAGCTGCCCAAAGCACTGTATCTGAAGCCACATTGGTTTGCAGGATCTACTACAAGAAGGGCATATATTTAACGTCCAAACTGCCCTCAAAGGACAGTGAAATGAAGATTGATTATCAGTTTTGCAGGGAGAACAGGCTGGAGCCCTAACCGTCTGGCAACCTGGACCTGTGGTCTCCCCAGCCACCAGGACTGGCAGAAGAAACTGAGGCACAGGTGCCATCTTTGCCGTTCCTATTTCATGTGGTTTGCCCATTAAAGTTAGAATTTGTTTTGATTTTGACAGAAAAAAAAGAAGGAAAGGAAAAGTTGATTCCCAGCTGTAGCAAGGTTTTTAAGGTGTTTTTTGTTTGTTTGTTTTTACTATCGTCTTCATTTATTGAACATTAGGTTTGAATGTTAATAATTGTTTTCCAAAAGAGTAATTAAAATAGAATTACTTTCTATAACTCTTCCTTCATCCAAAAGACAGATCTCAAAATAGGGAATATGTAAGTGTTGGTCTCATCCAGCAGCTTATAATTCTGCTCTCTATGTCAGTTCCTCTTTCCTCCAAAAGACAAAACATCTACATTTTTGCTATAATAATATATGTCACTGTTCATCCTTCTTCGCTATCAGTGTAATGCTCTGAGATTAAACTATGTCTGGTTATTTAAACATCCAAAAGCTGAAATACTTTATTATTTCTGCCTTTTTATTAAAGGAAAACTAAAATTTGGCAAGATCTTAATAAAACTGGTGTCAGTTTTATTAAGTTTTATTAACATGAATCTCCCCAAAACTGTGGTTTATTGTCATGTTCTAGGTAGTAATATTGTTATAATCTGATTCTTCCCCTGCCCCCAAGTATGCAAGTAATAGAGTGTCAGTTGTGTGCAAGAAACTTAAGTGGAAGATGAGGAATATTGGAGAATATATATATTTTTTTTTTCTGGGGGAAAAAGAATGATATATTAATAACCTAATTAAAAATACCTAAGTGTTTGACATTGAGGAATATATAGATGTCTTTCAGTTTTTTATCTACCTGATTTCCTTAATTTGGGGAAATTTCCGAATTCTCTTTCATGTCATTATGGAAGATTTGTGAACCAGAGGTTTTATTCAACCTGCCTCTGGGTGAGCGAGGGCATCATCACTCAAGATTCTCCAGAGAAGTAGAACCCACAGGATTTACAGAAATAGACTTATTTTATGGAACTGCTGCTAATGATTGTGGGGGCTGGCGAGTCCAAAACGTGCAGGGCAGGCTAGCAGTTTGGATATTCAGGTAACGGTAAATGCTGCAATTTTGAGTCTGAAATTTATAGGGCAGGCTGGCAGGCTGGAAGCTCAGACAAGGTTTTTGTGTCATAGTCTTGAGGCCCAATTCCATCCTTTCCTCTCTGGAAAACCTGTTTTCTGTCTCAGGGCCTTCAACTGATTGGCTGAGGCCCACCCACCTTGCGGAGGGCAATCTGCTTTACCTGAAGATCCAGGGAGAACAGGGCCATAGGGTGACGGAAGCAGGGATGAGAGGAGGCTGTTCTGACAAGGGCCTCTGAGGCCTGGATTCAGCTGGGCCATTAGTCCAACTCTGCCCAGAAAGTCTCTCCTTCGTTTGAGTAACTAAGACTCTTGACAAGTGAAGGAAACCTTTGAAAAACCCTTCAGTCCTTACAGTGATCATGGTGCAGTTGAGTTAAATGATGCTCAGAAATTCATTGAGTCATTTGTTCACAAAAGTTTTAATGCCTATTTTTCCATCTGTAGACATGCTAGGCATTGTGCTAGGCCTTGGGATAAAGCTGTCTGGACTGTTTGATAAAACAGACCAACAGGGCGAAATTGACGGCGAGTGAAATATATTTATAAAAGACGGTGGGGAGGATGCAATAGCGAATAATGAAGGAAGAGCTGATCATCTTGGGTTAAGGAACTGGACTTCCTTGAGGAGGTACATGAGCTGGAATCAAGATTTCTGGGAGAAATATCAATAACCTCAGATATGCAGATGACACCACCCTTATGGCAGAAAGCGAAGAACTAAAGAGCCTCTGATGAAAGTGAAAGAGGAGAGTGAAAAAGTTGTCTTAAAGTTAAACATTCAGGAAAACGAAGATCATGGCATCTGGTCCCATCACTTCATAGCAAATAGATGGGGAAACAGTGGCTGACTTTATTTTTTTGGACTCCAAAATCACTGCAGATGGTGACTTCAGCCATGAAATTTTTTAAAAGATACCTACCCCTTGGGAGGAAAGTTATGACCAACTTAGACAGCATATTAAAAAGCAGAGACATTACTTTGCCAACAAAGGTCTGTCTAGTCAAGGCTATGTTTTTTCCAGTGGTCATGTGTGGATGTGAGACTTGGACTATAAAGAAAGCTGCCTGCCAAAGAATTGATGCTTTTGAACTGTGGTGTTGGAGAAGACTCTTGAGAGTCCCTTGGACTGCAAGGAGATCCAACCAGTCCATCCTAAAGGAGATCAGTCCTGAGTGCTCATTGGAAGGACTGATGTTGAAGCTGAAGCTGCAATACTTTGGCCACCTGATGCAAAGAGCTGACTCATTTTAAAAGACCCTGACGCTGGGCAAGATTGAGGGAAGGAGGAGAAGGGGATGACAGAGGATAAGATGACTGGATGGCATCACCGACTCTATGGGCGTGAGTTTGAGTGAACTCCAGGAGTTGGTGATGGACAGGGAGGCCTGGCGTGCTGCAATCTGTGGGGTCACAAAGAGTTGGACACAACTGAGCGACTGAACTGAACTGAACTGAGGAGGTACATATATAATGACACCTGAAGAGAGGGTTCAAGGAAGAAGAAAGATCATGAGTGGAGGTACCAGACCAAGAATTACATGAGGAATTGAAAAGCCAGGATGGCTGACACAGAGACAGAGGCAGAAAGAGAGGTGGGAAGCCTTCATCTGAGGGAGAGACTTGAGTATTAGCCAACCCTCTCAGAGCCCTTGCAAGAAGCCAAGTCCAGTATTTGAGGAACAAGGTAGATGGTAACACCCTTACGTGAGACAGGTGCACTGGAAGGAGGGCGTATTTTAAGAAGCCAACATAGTCGTTCAGTTTGAGGTTTGCTACATCTGAGAGGAGAGATTTAATAGTGTTTGGAGCTCAGAAGTGTCTGCAGTGTTGGCTGGCATCTGTGTGAACCAAGTGGACAGGGCCCAAAGACGGAGAGAATTCCTCCTGAAGAGAATTTTTAAAAAGTAACAGAGACAGCACTTTGGTTTACTGCCACTTAAACAAATTTACCCGTTATGAAAGAAAGGAAACCTTTCAATTTGCTAATCAGACACCAGGGACAGAGTCACAGAGTGGGCGTTGAAAGAAATCCCATAGCTCATTTAATTCAGCGCTTTAATCTCAAAACTAAAAAAATTTAAGCCAAGAGATCCTCAAGACCAAAAATAAAACTACCTGATTTCTAGCACTTTGCTCTTTCTTCGGTAGTTGAGTGGAAAGGGAGGGAGGAAGAGAGCACTTTGATGTGACGAATATTTCAGTTTTTTTATACTGCACTCCCAATTTTATTTGAATGCCTGTTCACCTGACTTCAGTTTCAATTAGTGCTGAGCTGTGATTGATTGGCAGTAGCTGCCCAAAGCACTGTATCTGAAGCCACATTGGTTTGCAGGATCTACTACAAGAAGGGCATATATTTAACGTCCAAACTGCCCTCAAAGGACAGTGAAATGAAGATTGATTATCAGTTTTGCAGGGAGAACAGGCTGGAGCCCTAACCGTCTGGCAACCTGGACCTGTGGTCTCCCCAGCCACCAGGACTGGCAGAAGAAACTGAGGCACAGGTGCCATCTTTGCCGTTCCTATTTCATGTGGTTTGCCCATTAAAGTTAGAATTTGTTTTGATTTTGACAGAAAAAAAAGAAGGAAAGGAAAAGTTGATTCCCAGCTGTAGCAAGGTTTTTAAGGTTTTGTTTGTTTGTTTGTTTTTACTATCGTCTTCATTTATTGAACATTAGGTTTGAATGTTAATAATTGTTTTCCAAAAGAGTAATTAAAATAGAATTACTTTCTATAACTCTTCCTTCATCCAAAAGACAGATCTCAAAATAGGGAATATGTAAGTGTTGGTCTCATCCAGCAGCTTATAATTCTGCTCTCTATGTCAGTTCCTCTTTCCTCCAAAAGAAAATTTTCTGTGGAGGTAATAGCTTTGTCTCTGCTTTCAATGAGCATTTATAGAATGTTGGAAATAACTTTGACAGGAGGGAAATTCTCTTAGTATAAGTTAAATAATCAATAGTGGATAGTGCTTCTAAAGCAGTTTAAAATGCCAACTTATATTTGAAAGAATCATGTAATTAGAGTTAAATGCATTTAGGAAGTGTAGTTATCAGCCGCGTTAAGAGAAAATTTAGTGTTTGTAACAATGGCGAGGTGTGAATGTGCTTGTTCGGGAGTTCCTCTCGACCTTCTGCATGTGGAGGTGATGCCAGTGCTTCTTCCATGCTTTTTGCCTTCACATCAGCATAAGCAAATTCTCCAAAGGAGACCAGGGTATCAAAAGTCCTAATTCCTTTGATTTTGGATTTCTGTGGGGATTGAAACATTGCCAGAGAACAGACCCAACATTCATTACCATTTTGTGCTCGAATCTCTATGTCTCAAAGCAAATTTCACTGAAAACAAAGACCGTAAACCTAGTGTATCAGAGAAATGTTCATATTATGGGAAATACAGTCAGTTCTAGAATCTAGTGCATTAACAACATCTGAAAACCAGTGAGTTTCAGGTAAAGGTGTAAGTGTGAGGAAATATATATTGTGCTGAAATGTGGCATTCTCATTTATGTGAGGAGCTAAGGTTTTTTGGGTATTGAAAGTTAATATTCTATGAAATGCTTCTTAAGCAGAAGCTTTAGGTAAAAACCTCCCCAAATAAAACTAAGTCTCGTTATTGAAAAACACTTTGTTCATATACCTTGAGCTCTTATTTTAACTATTTGCATATATGATTTCTTTATTCAAGACATTTTGTCTTGGAAAATATGCATTTGTTTATGCAAATTGTGCCCTTTAAATCTTGCAGCCTTTAAACACCTCTGCTTTCTATTCTATAGTTTTGAAATGGTTTATATTTAGCAGCATTATTTAAAAATATCAATATATACCTATTTTCTGTATTAAGTGTATATCTGAACTCATTTGTGAAGCAGATTTGAAATGAAATAATTTTTCTTTCTTTCAATTGGACCTTCATAATTATTTATAGTCTGAAAATCAACTCAATATCATTGGAAAATTGTTCTGGGAAAGAGGAAGGAAAAAGTGTAGAAAAATATTTTCTATAGATTTATTCCTTTAGAGAATAGGACCCAAAAGCCAAGATTTGTCTGCTGGAATTTCATCCAACATGACATGATAGAAAAATAATGAGTTAATTTATTTTAGTTCATAATCTCAAAGAACATAAAGACCCATTCAGTCTTTATGCAGGTTGTTGTTTGGTTGCTAAATCATGTCCAGCTCCTTTGCAACCCCGTGGACTGTACCCCGCCAGGTTCCTCTGTCCATGAGATTCTCTAGGCAAGAATACTGGAGTGGGTTGCCATTTCCTTTTCCAAAGGATCTTCCCAGGCCAGGGGTCAAACCCATGTCTGCTGCATTGCATGTAGATTCTTTACCACTTAGCCACTGGAAGAATACGTATGGCTTGCTTTTGGGGAGGGGAACTGTATTATTTCATATTTATTACATCTAAAAATTGTACTTATATTTGAACTAGACTCATACTGTTGAAGCTATGAAACATTTAAAAAAAAGAAGTTCTGATATCTTCAGTGGTCCATTCTGGTCCATTCTGGAGGAATAGTAAGCCAAGTCCCCCTTTTTCTTTCAGAATGTATGTAGCCAAGTCTCAAGGATCAGACTTATTAATAGGGACCATCTTCAAGTATTTTCTCCCTGATTTTAGTGATTTGAATCTCGTATGTCTTGAAAACTTAAAAAGTCATATGCTATCAAAACAGAAAAACTCTAAGTGGTATTTTCTGCAAATTTTAAGAGATTTTCGTGCTGATCAAAATATACTGAAACCACAGTTTGTTTATATCACCACTGGCTATCACTGACTTGTGATTTTTAAGTGCTAGAGTTAAACCAGAGGCGTATAGTTAGAAGGAGAGTACTAGGTGGCACAGTGGTTAAGAGTCCGCCGACAGTGCGGGAGAGACAGGAGATGTGGGTTTGATCACTGGATTGGGAAGATCCCCTGGAGTAGGAAATGGTAACCTGCTCCAGTAGTCTTGCCTAGAAATCTCATAGAGGAGCTCGACGGGCTATAGTCCAGGGGGTCACAAGAAGTTGGACACAACTGATCACAAACACACACAGACACACATCCAGTTAGATCAAATCATATTGCCTGTCTTTTCTAGTGGACATGCAACAATAATATTACATTTATATGTGATTCTGAAGCTCAAAGTTTAGTCAAGTTGTCCAAATTTGCATACATAGGTTCTAAGCAGTAGAAATCTATGATTCCAAAGGCATACTTTTCTGCAGTCTCAAACTGGATTATTCTAATAGTGTTCAGGACCAGTTAAGTTGTATCTTAAAGATGCCCAACTTAACCCAGTTACAAACAGGGAATGCATTGGCATATATAGAGAAGTCCAGGCATACCGTCTTCAGACACAACCAGTTCCAAGAGTTCTAAACTATTCTATCATGGCACCGTCTCTCAGAAGGCTCTTAGCCACATGGCTGATGATACATCCTAGCGGTTGAAGACCCACATTCTGTAGGTTCATCAACCCCAGCAGACTATCTTTCCTAGTAATTTGCAGAAATGAACTGGAATAAGTTTCCGTTAGCTAACTTTTGGTGACATGAATATCAAGGACACAGTTGTATGGACAGGGAGATTGGGGGCACTTTGATTAACCTGAATTGTATGTCCATCCCTTGGCTATGGACATGCAACCAGTGGCTGTAGGATCAATCTGACTAAAAACATAGGGGACTGGGTCCCCACAGGAAGGGGGAGCACTGTCACCGAAGATGGAGGGGGGCCAGAATTTGGATGGGCCAAGGCAGTGGATGTGCACAACAAATTGTTAGACGGTCCTCTTGCATCTCTACCCTTTCGGGAGGGGACAGCTGTATCTGAGACTGCCTGAGTGATCTTTCTGGAATAAGATCTGAAAATAACACTCTTACTATCAAGATCACCAAGATAGAGCAGAAAGTCTTCAGTACACAGGCTTCCTCTCGATCTAACTTCTTCCTTGGGCTTCTTTACCGATCTCATTTCAAGTCACTCTCCTCAACTCCAGCGACACAGAACTCCCGTAATTCTTCCAAACAAACATGCTATTTCATGTATTACTTCTCTCATAGTCTTCTGATTCTTCCTCATAACAGGGATTTTCCTCAAGTTAAATCTTCTGCCTGAGGCCCTTCCACCTGTTGTCTTGACATGTCGTGTAGAATCGCCCTTTAGCGTCGCATTCTCCGGATTTCCTTCCTTGGCCCCACTCCCTGCTCTTCTGCGTGTCTGTGGTGCTTCATGCACACGTGTCATTAGCACACGTGAATGCTAATGCCGTATTATAATGCGTGACTTATGGGTCTATCTCCCCCACTAAACAATGAAATCATTAGGAGTAGGCTCTGTGCATTAGCTGAATTATCCTCCGTGAATTATCTCTCAGCATTTTGTACAGAGCTTGGCACGCAATAAGCACTGAGTAAATGGCTGATCAATGAGTGAGTGGGTGTATAGATGAATGAGTGGATTCATACCAGTTTGACACTAAAGCAATTCCCTATTTCCTCTTGGAAACAGCTGGTGAAAAGCCTTTGGGAGGCAGTTTGTATTGAGTGCAAGCTGCAGAGCTAGGAGACCAGCGTTCAAAGTCCTGCTTCTTAGCTTGCAGGTTGTGCATCCATAGTCACAGCGCCTCACCCTGGAGAATCCCAGGGGCGGGGGAGCCTGGGCTGCCCTCTATGGGGTCGCACAGAGTCAGACACGACTGAGGCGACTTAGCAGCAGCAGCAGCAGCAGCCCTGCGTACCTCTGGGTTCTCATGTAAAAAGAGAAGAATAACTGTTTCCGTATACCAAGTGCTCCACTCTTTAATTTCCATTAACCCTACAATAAATATAAGTATTCCTGTTTTAGAGGTGAGTGGATTGAGATTTGGAGCAGTTAAGCAGCCTGCCCAAGGGCACACAGGTCCTAAAATGGGGAGCTAACATTCAACGGAAGGATTGCCTGATTCTAAACCCTCACAGTGTTAACTGTGCCAAGATTTCACAACTTGTTTTTATTGACCGGAAAATGGTACGAGGAAGTATTTTCCTTACCTTAGATAAATTTTCTACTAATGATTGCTTTCTGTATAAGAATGTAACCTGAACCAAACAGCTTTTAGATATTGCTGTAGTAGAGCACATTACTTTGAAAATATCTGATGCTTATCCCTATGGGTAATTGAACATAGATGGTGGATAAATGACAATCTTTTCATTTGAATTTAAAAAACGATGGCATTCAACCTTTGTGCTGTTTGTGTGCATGTGTGCTCAGCTGTGTCGGACTCTTTGCGACCCTATGAACCATATAGCCCTCCTGGCTCCTCTGTCTATGGACTTTTCCAGGCAAGAATACCAGAGTGGGTTGTCATTTCCCTCTCGATGCAGGGGTAGAACCCACATCTCCTGGGTCTTCTACAATGGCAGGCGAATTCTTTACCACTGAGCCCCCGGGAAGCCGTGCTGTTTCTGCTCAGTTCAGTTGCTCAGTCCTGTCTGACTCTCTGCGACCCCCATGGACTGCAGCACGCCAGGCCTCCCTGTCCATCATCATCTCCCAGAGCTTGCACAAACTCATGTCCATCGAGTCAGTGATGCCATCCAACCATCTCATCCTCTGTCATCCCCTTCTCCTCCCACCTTCAATCTTTCCCAGCATCAGTGTCTTTTCAGATGAGTCAGTTCTTTGCATCAGGTGGCCAAAGTATTGGAGTTTCAGCTTCAGCATCAGTCCTTTCAATGAATATTCAGTAATGATTTCCTTTAGGATGGACTGGTTGAATCTCCTTGCAATCCGAGGGACTCTCAAGAGTCTTCTCCAACAAAACAGTTCAAAAGCATCATTCTTCGGTGCTCAGCTTTCTTTATAGTCCAACTCTCACATCCATACATGACCACTGGAAAAACCATAGCCTTGACAAGATGGACTTTTGTTGGCAAAGTAGTGTCACTGTTTCCACTGTTTCTCCATCTACTTGCCATGAAGTGATGGGACCAGATGCCAGGATCTTCATTTTCTGAATGTTGAGTTTTTAAGACAACTTTTTCACTCTCCTCTTTTACTTTCATCAAGAGTCTCTTTAGTTGTTCTTCACTTTCTGCCATAAGGGTGGTGTCATCTGTATATCTGAGGTTACTGATGTTTCTCCTGGAAATCTTGATTCCGGCTTGTGCTTCATCCAGCCCAGCATTTCTCATGATGGACTCTGCATATAAGTTAAATAAGCAGGGTGACAATATACTGCCTTGACGTACTCCTTGCCCGATTTGGAACCAGTTTGTTCCATGTCCAGTTCTAACTGTTGCTTCTTGACCTGCATACAGATTTCTCAGGAGGCAGGTCAGGTGGTCTGGTATTCCCATCTCTTTAAGAATTTTCCACAGTTTTGTTTGTGTAGATAATAGCAATTTGTTCCCCCTAAAGAAAAAGATCTATTGAAAAGTGTATCTAGTTCACAATGGTGGAATTTTATTCAGGATACAGTTACTGGGCTTTGTTTCTCCATTTCTTCCTGTCAGATTGCCTAAATAGAAATAATTGGGTCTCCAAAGCCCTAGATGGAAGCATTAGCCGTTCATTGCCCATAATTTTCTCTGCAGATGAGTTCTGAGACCTACTCAGAAACAAAGACAAGTGGATCAAACCAAAAGCTAAAGAAATTTCCTCACCTTCTGGCAAACCATTGGCAGCCAGCACTAGCTGGCTATTGTAATTCTAAGGATTATGAACACCTCACTTTACAATCCCAGATTCATAAAGTTAGACTTCATGTAAATGAATGATTGACCAAAAACTGTCATATTAAGAAGATTAGGAAAATACTGGATTTTTTTTTAGCAGGATAATTGATATATGTTCCAAGTCATGACATACATCTGCACTCATATCAACTTGTTTTCATTAACTTAGACAATTGAAATCAAGAACTAAGTTATTTTAAGCAAACAGCTTCATTTTACATTCATTTATTTCTGCTTTGCATGAAGCACAGCTGCATTATATCCTGTGATCAAGCACGATAAAGTGTGTTTCATTGTTTATAGGTAGACAAATTATACCACTCAGGTAGATGTACGATTCCACCTAAAGTGTTTTAAAAGTACAAGTGCATGAGATTTTGTTCTTTTCCAAAAATAACTCTTACTCAGACTATAGATTTGCTACTTCCTATTACCAAAAACAAATGAAATGTTCTAGACCAATGCTCTGGAGTTATTTAATTGAAATTATTTAACTGGTAGTACATTTTCCAATGTTTTTGAATCAATCTTTTGGAAAAATAAAATGACCAAAATAGCTGCTGTGTTTAGAATGTTTCTAGAATACATATATATTTATACTATGTATCATATAAATGTATCCTATATATATATACACATTTATGTATACACATACTATATATGTGGTAAAAGCAAATGATTACATGGTTGTTGTTGTTCAGTTGCTCAGTCTTGTCCAACTCTTTGTGATCCCACCATGGACTGCAGCATGCCAGCCTTTTCGCCATCTCCCAGAGCTTGCTCAAACTCATGTCCATCAAGTCAGGGATGCCATCCAACCATCTCATCCTCTGTTGTCCCCTTCTCCTCCTGCCTTCAATCTTTCCCAGCATCCGAGTCTTTACCAATGAGTCAGTTCTTTCTGTCAGGTGGCCAAAGCATTGGAGCCTCAGCTTCAGCATCGGTCCTTCCAATGAATATTCAAGATTTATTTCCTTTAGGATTGACTAGTTTGATCTCCTTGCAGTCCAGGAGACTCTCAAGAGTCTTCTTCAATACCACAATTTGAAGGCATCAATTCTTCAGTGCTCCGCCTTCTTTATGGTCCAACTCTCACATCCTTACATGACTAATGGGGAAACCATAGCTCTGACTACACAGACCTTTGTTTTTGCACTTGTCTTTGCACTCTAGGATGTCTGGCTCTAGGTGAGTGATCACACCATCATGGTTATCTGGGTCGTTACGGTCTTTTTGTGTGAAGTTCTTCTGTGTATTCTTGCCACCTCTTCTTAATATCCTTTGCTTCTGTTAGGTCTATAACATTTCTGTCCTTAATTGACTAGATGGTATATATATATATAGTATTTATATTTTATATTTGTATATCTCACCTGGGACATATATGTGTGACAGTTTTCTAGGTATAAGACCACAGCAGAGTCTCTATGTCATAGGAAATGCCCATCTTCAGCTGATCAGATACCACCAAATTCCTCTCCACTTGAATTCATGGTAGTTCAAGGCGGGCTTATTGACAAAGATTTACAAAGTTGTGACGAGAGGGCACGTCAAGTGACAATGCAGTAACCTAGGGTTAGTGGCACTTGAGTTTTGAACACTCCTAGGTTCTAAAAAGGGTGACTGACAGAGGGGAAGTTTACTTGACCTCAAGGTGATGGAGAAAAAGTTGCCTTGAGAGGCTTAGTGTCGAAGGCCTAGCCTAGAGGAGCCAGAGGAATATCCATTCTTTTCTCTCCACTCTCCTGCCATTCTTGTGCTAAAGCCCACCTGAGTCCACCAATACTGGAGACAAGAAACTATTAAAGAAAGCCTGTTGATGTCGATCATGCAGGTCAGCTTCTCATAGCAGAGAGGAGGGGAAAATGAGTATGTCCACTATAATGTCTGAGTCATTGAAAGCATTTGGCATTTCCTCTTGACTAAATAAGTAGATTCTCTTTCCATGTACTTTATGTACTTATGCAGCTTCTTCTGTGAAGTGTCTGCTCAAGTATTGTGCCTATTTTTATTGGCTTAACTGTGTTATTATTCACTTGGATGTATTCTTTATATATTTTAGAAAGAAATATTACTTACTAAATATTTTTAGTAATATTTAATAATATTTTCTAAAAATATTAGTAAAGTTTAGTAAATTACTAAATATTAGTAAAATTTAGTAAATATTAGTAAAATATTTAGTAAAAAATTTTAGTAAATTTTTAGTAAAAAATTATAAATATTAGTAATATTTAGTAATGTTTAATATTACATATTACTAAATATTACATATTTAGTAATGCTTTTTGTGATACATGTGTTTCAGATACTTTATCTCAGTCTGGTTTACTTTCCCCATTTTCTTAAGGGATTTATTTTGAAGAACAGATGTGTTTAATTTTGATGAAATCTAATTTGTCATTTTTGTTCTACGCTTTGTTTTTTTGTATACTATCTCATAAAATTTTGACCACCCCAAGATCTACATTTTGTTTACTTTTATAAAAGTTTCATGTTTTTAGGTTTTACATTTAGTGCTATTATCAATTTTTAGTTAATTTTTGTGTACAGTACATGTTATAAGTTGATGTTTTTTTTTTTCCACATGGACAATGAATATACCCAGCATCATTTGTTGAAAAAGATTCTCCTTTCCCCATCAAATTGCCTTGGCATCTTCATCAAAAATCAATTGACTATATATGTATATGGGTCTATTTCTTGACTCTCTGTTCTATCCCACTGATCTGTATGTCTTTATTTTTGCCAATTTCAAGCTGTAAGTTTGTAGCAAGTCTTAAAATCAGGTAGAGTTTTAACTCCTCCAGGTTTTGTTTTTAATTATTTTTGCTTTCCTAAATTCTTTGTATTCCCTATGAATTTTAGAAATAATCTGCTAGTTTTTATTTAAAGACTGATGGAAATTTGTTTGAGATTGCATTGAATCTGTAGATCAATTTAGGGACAGCTGCCAGTTCCAGTCCATGAATATGGTATATTTTCAGTTATTTAGTTCTTATTTAAATTTGCTCCACAGTGTTTTCTGATTTTTAGTGCATAGTCATGAATATGTTTTGTTAAATTTACTCCTCTATATTTTGTAATTTTTACATTAATTTAAGTAAAAGATAAAGTTTTATTTTCCAATATTTTGAAGCTAATATATAAGAATATAAGTACTTATATTTATATATTAAATCTTATTTATTTCCTTCTGTTTACATTTTATATGATGAAATACATTGAATGATTTTCAGTGTTAAACCAACCTTGCATTCTTGAAATGAACCCAATTTATTCTCTTCATATATTACAGTATTTGCTTTCTTAGTTTGTTAAGAATTTTTGTGACTATCTTATGAGAAAATCTATAGTTGTCTCTCTCTGAAACATTTTTTGCCAGATTTTGGTATTATGTTATACTAGCCTCCTAAAACTTGCTGAGCAGTGATTGTTCCTTCTCTGTTTTCTAAAAATATTCACATAAGTTTGGTATTTTTTTCATTCAGTGTTTGATAAAACTCAGCAGTAAAACTGTCTATGCCTGGGGTTTTCTTTTTAGGAAAAGCTTTCATAACAAATTCATTTTTATTGATACAGAGATATTCAGATTTTCTGTTCACTCACAGACAGTTATGATAGCTTGTATTATTAACATCTGCTTCATCCAACTTGTCCATTTTTTTTGAGATAACAAAACATCTTGAAAATACATAGAAATGGAATATATTTTTATTTGTAGGCTTCCACTCTGTGTAATCACTCCTGTAATCTTTAGGACTGTATGCCATTCTTTAAATGGTGAATGTATTGACAAGATGCAAATTTTGTGCTGACTAGTTATTTAAGTGATTTAATATGACAATCAATCTTTTAAACACAGATACACAAACTGTTACTTTTCCTTGTTATTTTGTTAGACTCTGTAATATAGTACTTTTTAGACCACCAGATATTTCAAATTAATAATGTTCAATAAATTGGAAATCAATTTGCTCCTCATTGTAGAATGAAGCCACTTGTCATAGGTATTATTTATTAATCTTTCTGGATTAAATTCATTAAGAAATGTGTTCTGTTGGAAAATTTGATAGCGTTTACTTTTAATGACCATTAGCTAATAATAAATTACAGTAAAATGCTTCTGGAAGTGCATGTGATATCCATATGAATATCAAATTGACTCATAATTATCTATACTATAATAATGAATATCAAGTCAATTTATAAAGACACACTTAAAGCACTTCTGAAATTTTATGTTATCATCCGTTTTAAGAATGAGACATGACTATAGCTCTTTGGAGCAATTGTGAGCATTCAGTGAACTGCACTCTGGCTACAGGTTTGCTTTCTGGTATTTCAGACGCAATGATTTTGAAAACTGAAAAGTGTCATGACACCATGGTAGGAAGGCGGGTGCTTGTATTCAAGAGAGGGATCGCATGTCTATAGGTACGATTATGAGAAACATTTTTAAGAATAGAATAAAATGACTGCTACCTTTCAAAAGAATCTACAATACATATGTGTTAATTATTAAAGAATTGAGGAACATAAAAAAAAGTATCCATTGGCTAGCTAGTGAAAGTATGTAGCCTTAAGCTGGCTTAGCCAGTTACTTAGTAAGAAAACTATTCTATTTTTCCTCCAAATAAAAATTCATTTCTCTACGTCCCCTTTTGTATCACAAAAAGAATAATTTTACCAAGTTCATGGGTGGTGTTATTAAATTTAATAATGAATATTGTAGCAATTTGGCATATGAGAGTGAGATTACAAAGATGAGAGGATCCAGGGATACTGGTGGAAGGCAGGTAGGATGTGCAGCTGGCCCGTTATGACTGAAGAGAGGACCAAGCTCACAGAAGTTCAGGTCAGAGTGAGGAAGGAAATAGTCGCGTATTTAGAAACCAGCTTTCAAGATAAGCCTTAAAGAATGCAACAGTGGGACACAGCAGTTTCAGTTCAGTTCAGTTCAGTTCAGTTCAGTTGCTCAGTCGTGTCCGACTCTTTGCAACCCCATGAATCGCAGCACGCCAGGCCTCCCTGTCCATCACCATCTCCCGGAGTTCACTCAGACTCACATCCATCGAGTCCATGATGCCATCCAGCCATCTCATCCTCTATTATTTTACTAGCATGTGAGATGAGTGCAATTGTGCAGTAGTTTGAGCATTCTTTTGCATTGCCTTTCTTTGGAATTGGAATGAAAACTGACCTTTTCCAGTCCTGTGGCCACTGCTGTGTTTTCCAAATTTGCTGGCAGATTGAGTGCAGCACTTTCACAGCATCATCTTTCAGGATTTGAAATAGCTCCATTGGAATTCCATCACCTCCACTAGCTTTGTTCATAGTGATGCTTTCTAAGGCCCACTTGACTTCACATTCCAAGATGTCTGGCTCTAGATTAGTGATCACATCATCATGATTATCTGGGTCATGAAGATCTTTTTTGTACAGTTCTTCCATGTATTCTTGCCAAGTACCGTATGTTTCCAGAACAACAAAGATGCTCGTGTGTGTAAATGTCATGTCTGTGATTTGTGGGGAGTAAGCACTTCCCTGGTGGCTCAGATCATGCCGGAGACCCGGGTTCAATCCCTGGGTCAGGATGATCCCCTGGAGAAGGAAATGGCAATCCACTCCAGTACTATTGCCTGGAAAATCCCATGGACAGAGGAGCCTGGTAGGCTACAATCCATGGGGTCACAAAGAGTCGGACACGACTGAGTGACTTCACTTTCACTTTCACTTTCAAGCACAAACAAACAGTATGTAGTCCCTGATGAACTGAGGCCTGAAGTGACCAGATTCAAAGTTGGATGTTCGTTCATAAAGATACTGTGTGAGAGCCCAGGAAAGAGAAAAAGACAGAAGCTTTGAAGGTCATGAGTCTTCCGAGCCACGCCCCTGCCACACTGTTTGAGATGGACCAGACTGAGGAGTAGGGAGACCCATGGTGTTCCCTGCCAGAGGGTTATGCACCGGTTGGTTGGCTTTAGTCGCTCAGTCGTGTTGACCTCTTGCAGCCCCAGGGACTGTAGCCTGCCAGGCTTCTCTGTCCTTGGGATTTCCGAGGCAAGAATACTGGAGTAGGTTGCCATTTCCTTCTTCAGGGGATCTTCCCAACCCAGGGCAAGCCCATATCTCCTGCATTGCAGGCAGATTATTTACTAGTGCCCCCAGGGAAGCCATACTGCAGTTAGGTGAAAGTCATAGCCAGTGGCGACGGCAGGGCGAGAAAGAGAGGGCTCAGATGCGTGATGGGTACGGCGGACGTGGCAGCGTCTTCAGGATGCCCGTTTGCAATGAATCTTTCCCCAACATACTGTTGTCCTTGAATGAATCCATATTAATTAAAGGAAGGCATTGCGCTAAATTTTACTGAACTAGGATTTTACAGAAATGTATCTTCTCATGTATTTGTATTATTCTGGTGTACACGACCATTAAAATTCATTTAAGATGATTATAGACACTTCAGTTCAGTTCAGTCGCTCAGTCGTGTCCGACTCTTTGCGACCCCGTGGACTGTAACCTACTAGGCTTCTCTGTCCGTGGGATTCTCCAGGCAAGAATACTGGAGTGGATTGCCATTTCCTTCTCTTAATATTTACCTAATACAAGTACTACAAGTAGCTATATAATAATAAATCAACGAACAATACAAATAGAAGATATAAGTATGTACATATTTTATGAAAATAGTCGGGGCACATCTGCCCATTCTAACGAGATGAGACCCCCTGCAAGGCCATAACAGGATAAGATTCGCTGACCCCAGGCTGGGCTTGACCACAACAGACTCTTCCCACTTCGTCTCTTACACTCATCCTCCTCACTCTACCATCTCACCATCCCTCTTCACAAGCACAGCTCTTGGTGCATGTTAGGTGTTCACTGCTGCTGCTGCTGCTAAGTCGCTTCAGTCGTGTCCAACTCTGTGCGACCCCACAGATGGCAGCCTACCAGGCTCCCCCGTCCCTGGGATTCTCCAGGCAAGAACACTGGAGTGGGTTGCCATTTCTTTCTCCAATGCATGAAAGTGAAAAGTGAAAGTGAAGGCACTCAATCGTGTCGACTCTGTGTGTTTGCTAAATGGAGAAGTGGGTGGTGGGAGGGAGGGGGGAAAGAAGGAATCAAGGAAGAAAGGGAAGGAAGGAAAGGGACCCCAAGGGAGGAGGACAGAAGCTCTGCCTTCACCTCACCCGCTTTATCATCTCGGGCGAGTTGGTTAACTCCCTGAGGCATGAGCGTTTCAATCTGTAAAAAGGAAACAATGGGCTTGTTAAGAAAAATTGAAAACCAACGTATTATGATATCTGGTATTAGTATTGTGCCAGCCAGAGAATTGCAGGCACTCAGTGTCGCTCCCACCCTGGGGACATTGTATTTTACCCCCTGTATCCCACCTCCCTTCTTGGGGTTCCTTACCGGGACTCTTGTTCTAGACAGAGGTAACCATGGAGCCTGACAGCTTTGGGTGGATGAATAAGTGGTAGAATCCGTGCCTGTCTAGTTACTTGATATGCATCAATCCTTCCAAATTCCCTTACCTCTTCTCTTTTACAACTGTTGGCAAATATTCTTAAGACTGCCGAGCAGATATGAAATGTGGGCAGTGACTGTGTGGCGGAACAGCTCAATGGTTCAGAGCATGAACATCTTATCTTGGTCTCATGAGAACAGTTTCTCTAACTCAGCAACCAGCTACCGGCCACCGTCAAATTTGAGTAAATAAAAATATTTGATCATTTTCAGTAGAGCACAGTTAATGCAGAGAAACTCATTTGGTGATCAAAATTAGTATTTTTAGGTAGCCAAATGGAAGGTAAAGTTTATCAGGTCATGTTTAAATTAGAACTTGTTTTTATTCTAGATAATAGGGAGAACAAAAGCACTTCTTTTTTAGATTCCACAGAAATATGAAAATAAATGCTATTCATACAATATCAGCCTAAGGCTTTCATAAAAACACAGTTAATTTCCAAAATAATTTATCTATTATGCTTTATGTTCATGAGGATAATTTGAAACATACATTTCTACTCAGGGGCTTTTGAACTAAGCACTGGAACAAACGGCAATAATTAGCTGAACTACAAACCAAACTTGAATCTTAATGTGTTTTTACATAAACTACTTCTTGTTAGAGAGGATTGTTTGAGGAACTTAAAACACTTTTTTATATTGCGCACCTAAATAAACCAGCCTTGTATAGACCGGGAAGGATTGATGGGGAATGCGCATAAGGCTGACCTGCCCTGTTCACGCCCAGCCCTCACCGTCTTCCCCTGGGAGACCAGGCCCTGGGGCAGGGCCTTATTAAAATCCCTTCCAGGATTTTCTCCAGCACCAAGGCCAGCAGCGGAGAAAGAGCCTGCTGAGCAGCGCCTGACTCTCCCCCTGTGCCTCTCACTTCCCTTTGGACCTATTTTCCTATTATTTGAATGCTTGGAAACTTTTTTTTATCGGGTGCTCGGTACTGTGAATTTTGTAAGTTTGGAACCATATATTTTTGTGTGCTTCTAAATATTCTTGAGCATTGTTTCGGAAAGCAGCTTAATTAACTGCACACAATTTCCAAGGGTTTCTTTAAATCTCTTTGGCAAGCTAGGGTGGATATTTCCCCCCTGTTCCTGAGCCAGCACCCATCTGATCCCTCTCCCCAGTGCCCCAGAGTCAGGGTTTTCTTCGCTGTCTGATGAGAACGCGACCTAGTCCGAGCCCCGTGACACTTGGGGGGCTGTTTCCCCTGCTCCTTCTCGGTGGGTCTTTCCACAGACCCAGGCAGTTTCCTTACACGCGTGCGCCCATCAGTATTCTGTCAAAGACCCTCTCCAGAGCTCTCTTCCTTTTTCTCTCAGCACATCTCTCCTCTCCAGTCCTGTGAAAGTGAAAAGTGAAAGTGTTAGTTGCTCAGTCCAGTCCAGCTCTCTGTGACCCCCCCTAGATGGTAGCTCACCAGGCTCCTTTGACCATGGGATTCTCCAGGCAAGAGTACTGGAGTGGGTTGCATTCCCTTCTCCAGGGGATCTCCCCGACCCAGGGATCGAACCCAGGTCTCCGGCGTTGCAGGCAAATTCTCACATTCTCAAATTCCCATCTGAGCCCCCAGGGTCCTGTGAGCTGTAGTCATACTGACCCCCCAGGACCCCAGTTCCTTCTGGCTTGGTGTCGGCCCTTTCTAGCTCTGCCCCAGGCGTGAGCTGGAGCCAGCATAGTGCACCTCTGGGGACCGTGGTTGGTCCTGGGCTGTCTGATGCCAAGTATCTGACAACCATTGTTTCGTACCGTCCTTACTACTTTTTAGTATTTTTAGGAGGGAGAGTAAATCTACTTCCTGTTACTCCGTTTGGGCTGAAGGCGGAAGTTGAATTGGTCAAGGAGTTAAGAAAGGAGGTCCAACATGCTTTCAGTATTGTCAGTTGTTGCTAAACAAAACAACAATCAGCCCCTTTTTGACATCTTTGTGGATAAATAAAAGGCTTAACATGTAGGAAAACCATGTGTTATGTGATATGATATGTCCTATGAAAGAAAACTTGCAATCTTGATGGTGCCAACAAGTGATCTTTCAAAATGTGAAAGTGGCTGGAAAATCAAGTAATTTTCTTGAATTGGTTTTCACATTTTATTTAAAATGTCCATATTACATTGCTAAGAATTCTTAAAACTCTGTGTTGTCTAGCTATTCAAAATAAGAAATAATGTAACGTTGCTTATCATCTGAGAAAAATTATAAATATTTTATAACTACTATGAATGGAACTTTCTTTGGAATTGGAATGAAAACTGACCTTTTCCAGTCCTGTGGCCACTGCTGAGTTTTCCAAATTTGCTGGCAGATTGAGTTCAGCACTTTCACAGCATCATCTTTCAGGATTTGAAACAGCTCAATTGGAATTCCATCACTTCCACTAGCTTTGTTCGTAGTGATGTTTTCTAAGGCCCTCTTGACTGCATGTAAGTTAAATAAGCAGGGTGACAATATACAGCCTTGACGTACTCCTTTTCCTATTTGGAACCAGTCTGTTGTTCCATGTCCAATTCTAACTGTTGCTTCCTGACCAGCATAAAGATTTCTCAAGAGGCTGATCAGGTGGTCTGGTATTCCCATCTCTTTCAGAATTTTCCACAGTTTATTGTGATCCACACAGTCAAAAGCTTTGGCATAGTCAATAAAGCAGAAATAGATGTTTTTCTGGAACTCTCTTGCTTTTTTGATGATCCAGAGGATATTGTCAATTTGATCTCTGGTCCCTCTGCCTTTTATAAAACCAGCTTGAACATGTGGAAGTTCACAGTTCATGTATTGGAGAATTTTGAGCATTTGAGAATTTACTAGCATGTGAGATGAGTGCTATTGTGCGGTAGTTTGAGCATTCTTTGGTATTGCCTTTCTTTGAGATTGGAATGAAAACTGACCTTTTCCAGTCCTGTGGCCACTGCTGAGTTTTCCAATTTTGCTGACAGATTTGAGTGTAGCACTTTCACAGCTTTTGCTCTCTTAAGTCTATTTTTAGGATTGTTCTATGAGAATTAATTGCCCCTGTTATCTTGTATCATTTAGTGGGTTAACAAACATTTATTGAAGCTTATCACAGAAAACAATATACTCAACTTTAAGGGAATGCCATCTCTAACCTGAGGAGTTTATTTCTTACTGAGAAAGAAATGTATACAAAAAGCACTCTCAATGTAATAAGTATAGTGATCAAAACAGATATAGCATTAATGAGTAACAACAGGTAAGCTTGGCTAGTCAGGAAGTATTGTAAAAGAATCAGCCAACTCAATCTTGATCTTGAGTAACAAGAATGTTGAGCAGGATAAGAAAGTTGAAAATGGCATTCCAGATTTAAAGATTATGAAAAAAATGCTTTAAAGTACACCATGACTGTAATAAATAGAGTAGTTCAACAGATCTGAACTCATTTGAGCAAGCTGATAAGTGAGCATGTCTTCTAACTCTGATAATGAAGTTGGGTACCTATGGTGAAGTTAGTTTCCTCAGCATCTGCCTACCTTATTAAATTGATTTTTTATGTTGTCTTAGCAGAATTTTATGATATTCTACCACTTTTGTCAACCAAACATTCAAACTTGTTGTCTATTACCAATTTCACTGTAGCACTTCCTATTTTAATTTTGAAGAAATTGAATAATTTTTCTGTATATCTTAAACTTGCATCACATATCATATAAGAATCACCTGAGGGAGACATGTTCAATACACATTCCTGATTTTCTTCTTTTGTAAATTTTGATCCCATAAGCTTGAATTTGTGCCAATTTCAGTTCAGTTCAGTCACTCAGTCATGTCGGACTCTTTGCGACCCCATGAATCGCAGCACGCCAGGCCTCCCTGTCCATCACCAATTCCAGGAGTTCACTCAGACTCACGTCCATTGAGTCCGTGATGCCATCCAGTCATCTCATCCTCGGTCGTCCCCTTCTCCTCCTGCCCCCAATCCATCCCAGCATCAGAGTCTTTTCCAATGTGTCAACTCATCGCATGAGGTGGCCAAAGTACTGGAGTTTCAGCTTTAGCATTATTCCTTCCAAAGAAATCCCAGGGCTGATCTCCTTCAGAATGGACTGGTTGGATCTCCTTGCAGTCCAAGGGACTCTCAAGAGTCTTCTCCAACACCACAGTTCAAAAGCATCAATTCTTCAGCGCTCAGCCTTCTTCACAGTCCAACTCTCACATCCATACATGACCACAGGAAAAACCATAGCCTTGACTAGACGGACCTTAGTCAGCAAAGTAATGTCCTAGCTTTTGAAAATGCTATCTAGGTTGGACATAACTTTCCCTAAATCAACATAGAAAATATTTTCCTAATCAAAATCTCAAAGTGATTTTTCTTTAACTTTTTGACACAATTGTTATTTACAGCAATAAAGATACAATGAAACTGTCACCAGATAAGCAAATCAATAGAAAAAGCAGAAACCCCAGAAACAATTCTAAATATATGCAGCAATGTAGAATATAATGATTTTGTTACTTCAAAAGTTGGGAAAAGAATTGAGTTTATTCAATATATGTGACTAGAACAACAAAAACCAAAGCAAGCAAGAAAAAGGAGAATGGGGAAGTGAAGAAGAAATCTTCCAATTCCTCATGCCAAATGGATGCACTAAAAAGAAACATATATGGATGCACTGACCTGCCAATTTACGAGCATTCTTTCCCAATTTAAAAAGAACCACAATCACTTACCTACAGTATTGTACCCATTCTAGACCCTGAACTGCCTTTGAGTCAACTGTAACTAAAACTCAATGGCTATAAAGATGTGGTTGAGGTGCTGAGGGCTTCCCTGGTGGCTCAGATGGTAAAGAATGTGCCTGCAATGTATGAGACCTGGGTTCGATCCCTGAGGTGCTGAAGGAGAAGGAGGATGGAGAGACAAGGTGTGGAAATGCAGCCAGGTGAAAAGTGAAAGTGAAAAGGCTGCAGTCACCATCTGCAGTGATTTTGGAGCCCCCCAAAAAATAAAGCCTGCCACTGTTTCCACTGTTTCCCCATCTACTTCCCATGAAGTGATGGGGCAAGATGCCATGATCTTCGTTTTCTGAATGTTGAGTTTAAGCCAACTTTTTCAATCTGCTGTTTATGTGTTTATTTTGTATGAATTTGTAAGAATTTTGTACGAATCTAATAGAATTAAACAACAAAGCAAAGTAGAGCATCACTGATTTTTTTACACAAATCTGGTGACATTTGGTTATATATGATAATTACAAAACAAATTGAAGAGAAATTGCTTGCAAAAATATTGTAATATATTTTAGTGCTTTGTATATATGTAGTTCAACTTTACACTTGGTCTCCAGAATACTTAGATTGGCAGTGTACAGAAATAGAAAATAAGTGAATGAAGCATGAAAGAAAGGAGTGGTAGAGAAAGAATATTGACTACTGTCTTGTAACGAGAACAAAAGAGAAAGGAAGTGTCATATTTTTGTAAATGTAGTTGGCTGTATCTAAGTTATAATCACCAATGATATTTCTAAAAAAAGCGACAACACTTTTCACAGGGGACGTTGCCAGTATTAATTTAAAGGGAAAGGGTAGTATATTCTATTTTGTTGCATACAAGTAAGCAGGCAAGAATAGGGGCATTTTTTAAGAAAGAAAACATTTCTGCTAGAATATTTTAATCCCCTACCAGATCAAGCTACCATGAAACAAATAGAAAATAAAAAGGCTGAAAAGTTCTTAGGTTGAAAGCAAAAGTCCTCTGCTTTCAGCAATACATTCAGGAATCTCATATATTTATTGTATATCCACCTCTTGAGAAATCTGTATGCAGGTCAGGAAGCAACAGTTAGAAATGGACATGGAACAACAGACTGGTTCCAAATAGGAAAAGGAGTGCATCAAGGCTTTATATTGTCACCTTGCTTATTTAACTTATATGCAGAGTACATCATGAGAAGCGCTGGACTGGAAGAAACACAAGGTGGAATCAAGATTGCTTGGAGAAATATCAATAACCTCAGAGATGCAGATGAAATGACCCTTATGGCAGAAATTGAAGAGGAGCTAAAAAGCCTCTTGATGAAAGTGAAAGAGGAGAGCGAGAAAGTTGGCTTAAAGCTCAACATTCAGAAAACGAAGATCATGGCATCCAGTCCCATCCCTTCATGGGAAATAGATGGGGAAACAGTGGAAACAGTGTCAGACTTTATTTTTTGGGGCTCTAAAATCACTGCAGATGGTGATTGCAGCCATGAAATTAAAAGACGCTTACTCCTTGGAAGAAAAGTTATGACCAACCTAGATAGTATATTCAAAAACAGAGACATTACTTTGCCAACTAAGGTCCGTCTAGTCAAGGCTATGGTTTTTCCTGTGGTCATGTATGGATGTGAGAGTTGGACTGTGAAGAAGGCTGAGCACCGAAGAATTGATGCTTTTGAACTGTGGTGTTGGAGAAGACTCTTGAGAGTTCCTTGGACTGCAAGGAGATCCAACCAGTCCATTCTGAAGGAGATCAGCCCTGGGATTTCTTTGGAAGGAATGATGCTAAAGCTGAAATTCCAGTACTTTGGCCACCTCATGTGATGAGTTGACTCATTGGAAAAGACTCTGATGCTGGGATGGATTGGGGGCAGGAGGAGAAGGGGACGACCGAGGATGAGATTGCTGGATGGCATCATGGACTCGATGGACGTGAGTCTGAGTGGGCTCTGGGAGATGGTGATGGACAGGCAGGCCTGGCGTGCTGTGATTCATGGGGTTGCAAAGGGTCAGACACAACTGAGCGACTGAACTGAACTTAATTTATACTTCATTTTTATGTTATCTGTGTTACATATGCACATATATAATTATCAGGAAATGTGAAAGAACTTGAAAATTTCTCCATTCACCATAAGTTATCTTCATTAAGTTTTTCTTGTTTTTGTTGTTTTCTTTGCTATAATTTTTACGATCACTCAGTTCTAAAGTACTAAAGAAAAATCTGTTCACTAATCATGCTAGAGCCCTACATGTGACTGAACCTCCCTCCACCAACTGGCAGGAATATGTGTATGTGTTTATAAGATTTCTATGACAGAGCTCATTAGAAATGAGAGCTTAAGTTGTACTTCTTGATCATGCACTACGTAGCTAATACTAGGCAATTTCCAACAATCCAATCAGCAATATTTATTTAAATCTCCACCTCCTCCCCCATGGGATTCCCTGTTGGCTTAGAGGGTTAAGAAACTGCCTACAGTATGGAAGACCTCGGTTCGGTTCCTGGGTTGGGAAGCTCCCCTGGAGAAGAGCATGGCAACCTACTCCAGTATTCTTGCCTGGAGAATCCTCATGGACAGAGGAGCCTGGCAGGCTACAGTCCATGGTGTCACAAAGAGTCAGACACAACTGAGCGACTAAGCACAAGCACCTCTCCCCCATGGTCCAGAGGGTTGCAAAGAGTCCGACATGACTGAAGCAACTTACAAGCAGTTACACACGTGACATACAGTACAGATTTTGCTGCTCCATAATACTATTCATGTGTGTGTGTATATGCTCAGTCATGTCTAACTCTTCTGTGACCCCCATGGACTGTGGCCTGCCAGGCTCCTCTGTCCATGCAATTCTCCAAGCCAGAATACTGGAGTGGAGAACCTTTCCACTGGAGTGGGTAACCTTTCCCTCCTCCAGGAGGTCTTCCCAACCCAGGTATCGAACCCAGGTCTCTCGCATACTGGGCAGATGCTTTATCAGCTCAGCCACAAGGAAAGCCCAACAATAGTGGACTGGGTAGCCTATTCCTGTGCCAGCGGATCTTCCCAACCCAGGAATCGAACTGGGGTCTCCTGAATTGTAGGCAGATTCTTTACCAACTGAGCTATAAGGGAAAGCTTGGTATATCTCAAATCTTAAAATATAGTCTTTCCTAAAATTGCAATAAATGTTGAAATTTTGTTTCACAATGTAAGATTTTAAACCGGAAAGTTACTTATAAGAGTCATGCATATAGCCTTTGTAGATGCTACGTCATATAATGAGAGCTCCAAAAGTTAAGAAAAGTTTATAATATGGTAAATATTGCTTTAAAATTTTCTCAGAAAGTTTCAGTATAAGTTTAAGTGAAGTGCAACGTTTAATATTTTCCCCATTTTGAATTTGTATTATTTTAAGGGAAATAATTTTATTGAACAATAATTTTAAAAAATGAATTATTTTTATTTTAGCCACTCACATTCTTCACATACCCTAGAAGAAAGGAGAAAATTCGGTCATAATCCAAAGAAACCCAAAGTATGTTCTGTAGAAGACATTCTTGCAAGATTATCCCTTAGAAGAAACAGGGAATGGAGTAGGAGGGGGTAATTGGAGGAGAGTAGGAAGGGAAAGAAGATGAGGGTAGAACAAGAGGAGTGAGGGAGCAGCAGGGGGAAGAGAAGGGAGAAATAAGATAGGAAGAAAGGTACCAAAGAAATTACATGGCTTAAATAATTGGGAAATGATGTAAAGAATTTCTATATGACCTTATCAATTAACAATCCTCATTCATAAGCATATTAAATCAT
>SJYT01069660.1:224670-236762 GCA_006410635.1 Cephalophus harveyi
TGCAATAGTGTGGTTAAGTTGAAAAGAAATATAGTTACTATAGCTTGATCGCTTCTAAATCAAAAAAAAATAATAATGTAAGAAAAATAATGCTTGAAAGAGAACTAGCCGTGGGCATTTAGCGCAGAGTGGGAAAGGTCACCTTGTTTTGCCTGGAATAACACAGGTTTATGGACTCAGATTATTCCACAAAGTTACTTTTGATATATTTATATCCAAACACAGAAGGAGCATAAAAAATGTACTTGTCATTGTCACTTTTGGGCGATGTTACATCAGATATAAACTAACACAAAGAAAGAGAGTGTGAGGAATAAAACCATCTGGCTTAGAGTGGACAGGGCCACACAGTTTGAGAACAACCTTGTGATTGTGCAGTTTATATTAATAACATGCTATTATTTCTGTGGTTTAAAAATTGTTATATTTTAAAGAAAAATAATTTCAAATTTTAAGTAAATTTTTTAGACAACTAAATTTCAGCATATACCACCATATATATGTGTGTATGTGTATAAGTGTACTCCCTGGTGGCTCAGATGGTATAGTCTGTCTGCAAGGAGGGAAACCTAGGTTCAATCCCTGGATCAGGTAGAGCCCCTGGAGAAGGGAATGGCAACCCACTCCAGTATTCTTGCCTGGAAAATCCCATGGACAGTGAATGGTGGGCCACTGTTCATAGGGCTGCAAAGAGTTGGACACAACTAAGCAACTTCACTTTCTTTCTTTCTTTCTTTCATGTGTATAAATATAGTGAGCCTCCCAAGTGGCACAGTGGTAAGGAATCGGCCTGCAGGAGACACAGGAGACACAGGTTCGATTCCTGTGTTGGGAAGATCACCTGGAGAAGGAATTGGCAACCCACTCCAGTATTCTTTCCTGTGAAATTCCTTGGACAAAGGAACCTGGTGGGCCTCAGTCCATAGGGCTGTAAAGAGTTGGACATAATTATATGTATACTTGAACACATATGTATATATGAATATGTGTGTGTTCAGTTCTGTTTAGTTCAGTCACTCAGTCATGTCTGACTCTTTGTGACCCCATGGACTGCAGCAGGCCAGGCCTCCCTGTCCACACACAAGTGTGTGTGTGTGTATATAAACATATATGTATTGATATGTGTATTTTTGTTGTGTAAATACTTTCCTCAGACAACCTAGCATTCTTCTCATATTTGTCATAAATTCTCTCTATATTTGTGCTTTTCACTTCTGATATTAGGCTACACATATAAATAATAAATGAAAAGTATTAAAGCTTTTCTATGTTAATAAGGATGATTTAAAACTTTTCAGATAAAATAATCAAATCACTGTAAAAAAATTCATTTTCAATATCAAGGGAAAATGGTTAAGATAACTTCCTCATTACCTTAAAATCTCTGCTTTCCATTATTTCAAATAAGTTTCATTTACTGCAATATTTTATGGAGAGCATAACCGTCTCAATATATGAGTTTATTGGCATGTAAATAGTGAAGATTATTGATGTTAATGTCACATGAAGCTATTAAACAGAGGAACAAAAGCACCAGCTGCTTCAGGGTCTTCTATATCTTACAAGATCGGGTGAAAGATTACACAGAGATGATAGAGACAGATATTAACAACATTTGGAAAATGATTTTCATTTTTATTATTACGAACTATTAAGGTGTTAGTGGGCTTAGATATTATTTTCCACAGAGGTCCACACTTGTGTGTGAAAAACAGGTGAGCAAAGGGGGCTGGAGAGAAAGCATTACTATTATTCTTGGATAATTTAGCTAGAGAAATACAAAGAGGACCAGAGAATGATGGCACACAAGTCACTTTTGAGGAAACAATCTCATAAATTCAGTTGTATAGTTCCCCTAAAATTATAAAGTACTTGATCTAAAGTCAAATGTGATTATTATTAAGTATAGCTTATTTTTTGTTGTCTTTTTACCAAGTTATATAAATCATCTTTAATGTTTCCTGTTTTGTTTCAACTTGTTATTCTCCTAATAGTAATTTGTTTTCTCAAATCCAAGAATTTCCCTATAGAAATGTAAAGAACATCCCAAGCTTATCTAATCTATCAAGCATGCACATAAAATCAGAGGAGAGGAGACGGGCCATCAATGTCAAACATCAAGGAGGAAGATAAGGGTCACATTGACATATTTTACATCCAGTTTGTGAGCAAAGATGCCAGTAAATTCTGACAGGAAGCAGCAGTACCTTTCCTAAATTGCTATAATAAATTGTTAAGCTCTTTTAAAAGCTGGGAGGTGTCGTGGGTGAGGGGATGTGTAATCCTCAACTTTATAACTCGTGAAAATTAGCTATAAATTTAGGGAATGAAAGGAACAGCAAGAGCAAAGGGAGCAAAGGGTGTCTTTTTAAATTTTTTTAAAGACTACACTTAGAAAATATTTAATCTTCATTCATAAGTCCTTTAAAATAACATGCAATTAGCATGCATTCCAATAAAGGACAGCAGTGGAGTCCAAACATTTTTATGTGAGGTAATGTAATTTAATTTTTTCCTTGGCTTCAGGCCATCTCTAAATTGTGAAATAAATGAGTGAATAATATAAATATGAATATTCTCATAACTAAAGCATACTATGAAAATCAACTCAAATTTGTCTTTTCCTGTGTATAGAGACCTTTGTAAGAAAATATATCCTATGTATTTGAATTTTTGCTTATAAAGCAGGGCCTAATATCTCAACACATATTTTATTAATTATTTGTATTAGGCCATACCAAAGGAATGCATCTGGTTAATTAACTATATGTGAGTCATTAATTTACCACACATATTGAATAATGGAATTAAAGAATATGGCATTTATAGATAAGGAAACTAAGTACTAAGGAAATTAGCTGACTTTCCTAGTATAAAACTGCATATTCTGAGAGCATAATGCCCATTTTTTAATTCAGAATTTTATTCTCATCTTTTAAATGACCATTTGAATAATTTGAGTGTTATTTGAAAATTCTATCAGTTCAGTTCAGTTGCTCGGTTGTGTCCAATTTTTTGTGACCCCATGGACTGCGGCATGCCAAGCTTCCTTGTCCATCACCAACTCCTGGAGCTGGCTCAAATTCATGTCCATTGAGTTGGTGATGACATCCAACTATCTCATTCTCTGTTGTCCCCTTCTCCTGCCTTCAATCTTTACCAGCATCAGGGTCTTTTCAAACAAGTCAGCTCTTCACATCAGGTGGCCAAAGTATTGGAGTTTCAGCTTCAATATCAGTCCTTCCAATGAACACCCAGCACTGATCTCCTTTAGGATGGACTGGTTGGATCTCCTTGCAGTCCAAGGGACTCTCAAGAGTCTTCTCCAATACCACAGTTCAAAAACATCAATTCTTTGCGGTTCAGTTTCTTTATGGTCCACCTCTCACATCTATACATCACTACTGGAAAAACCATAGCTTTGACTAGACAGACCTTTGTTGGCCAAGCAATGTCTCTACTTTTTAATATACTGTCTAAGCTGGTCATAGCTTTTCTTCCAAGGAACAAGTGTCTTTTAATTTCATGGCTACATTCACAATCTGCATTGATTTTGGAGCCCAAAAAATTAAAATCTGCCATTGTTTCCCCATCTATTTGCCATGAAATAATGGGACTGGATGCCATGTAAAATTTTATACTTTCATATAATTCTTTACTAAAGAAGTCATGCTGTAAACATTTTATATCATTTAATGTTTAAACATCTGGGGATTAGAACTAACTAGAAAATGAAACCGTGAGGAAAATCAGTGGGTCATGGTATGCTAAAATCAAAGGTGAAAAGGTGTCCTTAGAAGTGTATGATCAATAGCAATAAATCCTACTCTCATGGTCAAGTAAGATGAGAATAGATTCATATATTTAGTTTACAAATGTCATTGTGATTTTGAAGAATGAAGTTTTGATTGAGTATGGACAATACTGAAATTGACTAAAGAGGATGGTGGGAAAAGAGGAAGTTGACTGAGTCTAGACAATCCTTTGGATGACTCTTTTTTTTCTGAAGAGGGGAATTAGATGGAAACAAAATGTGAAATTAGGGATGAAATGGATTTTTTTTAATGCAATGGCATTAAACCACACACATTTAAAGTACATAAGTTTCAAAAGAAGTATGCTCCATGAAAGATTTTCTCAGGTGACTCAGTGGTAAAGAATTTGCCTGCCATGGAGATACAGGTTTGATTCTTGGAAATGGGAGATACCCTGGGGAAGGAAATGGCAATGAACTCCAGTATTCTTGTCTGGGAAATCCTGTGGATAGAGAAGCCTGGCAGGCTATCATCCATGGAGTCACAACAGAGTTTGACATGACTTCAGTTCAATCGCTCAGTCATATCCAACTGTTTGCAACCCCATGGACTGCAGCACGCCAGGCCTCCCTGAGTTTCCTCAAACTCATGTCCATTGAGTCGGTGATGACATGACTTAGGGACTAAAATAACAGCAAACATACTCCATAAAGCAAAAATATAATCAAGAAAAGGAATCTATCCATCACCCCAAATGTATCTTTATAACTCAGTAATCTGTTTCTCCTAATTCTCTCAGGCTCTTTCATATCCCAGGCAACCATTGTTCTGCTTTCTGTTGCTATAAATTTGTTGAAATTTCCTACAGTTTTATATAATGAATCACATCATGTGTATTTGCTTCTGTCTGGTTTCCTTTTTTCAGCACAATTATTTGATATTCATCAACATTGTAGAAATAAACAGTTCTTTCCATAGTATTATTGGTTAACAATATATGACATCTTGATTTTTCTTTTATAAATTGATAGTTGGTTGGGTTCTTTTCAAATTTTGACAATTATGAATAAAACTTCTATGGACTTTTTTTGTGCATGGACTTGTGCTTTCTTTCCTTATGCTGATTAAATGCCAAAAAGTAGGATATCTGGTGAATCATATGATAAGTATATGATTAGCTTTTTAAGAAACTGCCCAAATATTTTCTGAAATGATTATACCATTTTACATATTGATAAGCAATGCATGAGAATTCTGATTATCATATGTAGTTGCCATCACTAGATATGATATGCGTCTTAAATTTCACCCATTATGATAATGGGTAACAATATTTCAATGCGGTTTTAATCTGAATTTCTCTAAAGACAAATTGGACTTTCCTGCTGTCTCAGTCTGTGAAGAAACTGCCTGCAATGCAGGAGACCTGGTTCCAGTCCCTGGGGCAGAAAGATCCCCCTGGAGAAGGGAATGGCAACCCACTCCAGTATTCTTGCCTGGCGAATTCCATGAACAAAAGAGTCTGGCAGACTACAGTCCACATGGTTGCAAAGAATCAGACATGGCTGAGCCACTGACACTTTTCAAAGACAAGTTACACTGCACATTTTTCATGTGATTATCTGCTAACTGTGAGGGTGTATTCAGAGAGGACACTTGTCATCCTCACCTCTTGTCTTCATGCATTAAAAATAAAATGTTTGTAAAACTCCTAGAAGAAAACATAGGTAGTAAGCTCCTTGACAATGGTATTGACAATGATGGGTTTCCTTGATGGCTCAGTTGGTAAAGAATCTGACTGCAATGTAGGAGACATGGGTTCGATCCCTGAATCAGGAAGATCCCCTGGAGAAGCAAATAGCAATTCACTCCAATATTCTTGTCTGGAAAATCCCATGGACAGAGTAGCCTGGAGGGCTACAGTCCATATGATCACAAGAATCAGATAGGACTTAGCAACTAAAGGACACAGAAAGCAAAGGCAACAAAAGCAAAAATAAACCCATGAGACTACATCAAACTAAAATGCTTTTGCACAGCAAAGGAACTCATCAACAAAATGAAGAGGCAACCTATTGGCTGGAAAACAATATTGGCAAATCATACATGTGACAAGGTGTTAAATACAAACTACCTTACAAAGAAAGAAAGAAAAAATCTCATACAATACAATAGCAGAAAGCAAACAACCTGATTTTTAAATAGCTGAGTCTCTGACATTTTTCTAAGGAAGACATACAAACAGCTAAGAGGCACATAAGAAAGATGCTTGATATCACTAATCACCAGAGAAATGCAAAACAAAATCACAATGAGTCATCTCATACCTGTTAAAATGTTTATTATAAAACAGGTAAGAGATAACAAGTGTCATTGAGGTTGTGAAGTAAAAGAAGCTCTCTGTATTGTTGCTGAGAATGTAAATTGGTGCAGCCATTATAGAAAACACTATGGAGATTCTTTGGAAAATTCAAAACAGAACTATCATATATTATAGCAATTCTACTTTGGGTATTTATCTGAAGAAAGTGAAAACACTAATTTGAAAAGGTAAGTGCACTCCAATGTTCATGAAGAAGTATTAGTTGCTCTGAAAGTGAAAGCTGAAAGTCGCTCAGTCATGTCCAACTCTGCGACCCCTTTGATTATATATATATACAGTCCATGGAATTCTCCAGGCCAGAATACTGGAGTGGGTAGCCATTCCCTTCTCCAGAGGATCTTCCCAATCCAAGGATCAAACCCAGGTCTCCCTTATTGCAGGCAAATTCTTTACCAGTTGAACCACAAGGGAAGCCCAAGAACACTGGAGTGTGTAGCTTACTCCTTTTCCAGGGAATCTTCCCAACCCAGGAATCGAACTGAGGTCTCCTGCATTGCAGGCAGATTCTTTACCAACTGAGCTATCAGGGAAGCCCTGATAAGTTAAACAGAGAAAGACACATATCATAGGATCTCACCTTTATATCAAATCTAAACAAACAAAAATGTTCGTAGCAGAACATTTTACAATTTTTAAAATTGTCAGGATATGGACACACACAGCCTGAGTCCATTGAGAGATGAAAGGATAAAGAAGATAGATGAATGGGTAAAGTTGTGGTTTATGTGTATATAAGCATATATACTTTCACTCAACAAAATGCTATTAGCCATAAAAATGAATCACATCTTGCCATTTGTGACAGCCTGAATGGACCTTAAGGGCATTATGTTATGTGAGATAAGTGCAACAGAGAAAGACAAATATAGGATTTCACCTTTATGTTGAATCTAAACAAATAAATAAATAAACAACAAAAACAAAACAAGCTCATAGTTAGAGATAACAGTTTGATAGTTGCTGTGGTGGGGCTGGAAGTAGGAGGATTGATGGGAAAAATTGGTGCAGGGAGTCAAAAGATACAGACATCCAGCTACAAAGTAAATATCATGGGGATGTAATGCATAGCATGAATTTAATAATACTAGTACTTAATAATACTCTACTGTGTATTTAAAAGCTGCTAAGACAATAAATCTTAATATCCTTTTAAAAATTCTATAGCTATATATTGTAACAAATGTTAACTAGATTTGTGGTAAGCATGCTGCAATATAAACAAATATTGAGTCATTATGGTGTACACCTGCAACTAATACAATGTTGTATGTCAATTATAGTTCAATAAAATTAATAAATAATAAAATAACATGTTTGCTGTTACTGTTGTTTGGATAGAAAAGACTATGCTAAATGATTTATCTTTATGTTTTTATATATTTTATTACAAATTCAGCAAAAACATCCATTGTAGATAATACTGTGAAGGCAAAAAGGGTTTAGATTTTAGTCTTGACTAAGGAATAATTTATAAATTATCCCCTAAAATTTTGATGAGAAGTATGTTGAAATATCTGAATGAAAATTTTCTTTGAAATCCTATAGATCACCAAAAATCTACCCCACACATAATGTGATTTCAGCTTCAGATTTATGTAATTATGAGTAATTTTTAGTATATTATTAAGTAAGACTATTTCACTTCAGTTCAGTTGCTCAGTTGTGCCTGACTCTTGGACTACAGCACACCAGGCTTCCCTGTCCATCACCAACTCCTGTAGCTTGTTCAGTCTCATGTCTATCGAGTTGGTGATGCCATCCAACCATCTCATCCTCTGTCATCCCCTTCTCTTCCTGCAAAGAACTGACTCCTTGGAAAAGGCCTAATGCTGGGAAATACTATTTACATTATCTTTAAGTACCAAAGTATTAACTATTCTACCTTGATTGATTTCCTGACAAGTAATACAATGTTTTCCACAAGTATATATTATTCATGAATCTAACTTTATTAAACTTTATTACAGAAAAATGCAGTTTTGAAATGGAGAATTACTTTTACAAATCATAAAATGAAACTATGTGCTCAGAAAATAATATAGTCCAAAATGTACTAGTTAATTCTTAAAAAAAAATAATTTGGGGGGTGTACTTCCCTTAAAATAGTAGATTTAAAAATTAAGAAGCTGGTTTCATGTAATTATCTATAAGATTTGACATGCCATTAACACATCTAGAGGACTTTAAAAATGTGAATACATTTTTAGCTATGTAATGAGAAAATTTTCAGATGTGAGTCTAAGCAAACTGGAAGTAAACTTGTCGTAGTTTGTTCTATCAAAAACAAAAAGGTATTGTACTTGAAATGTCAAGAACAATGTTAGCTAATGGTGTTACTCCAGGGATCACTTTATTCTTTGATTGCTGCTTTTTTGTAGTAGGTAACCCTGCAACTCTAACCTTAGCTGGATGAGCAGTGAGTGGAAATGGCACCAAAGCAGCTAATCTATAGCTCGGCAGTGGCTAAACCATTTTCTGGTAACTTGTTCTTGTTCAGTTGTTAATTCATGTCTGACTTCTTGCGACCCCATGGACTGCAGCACACCAGGCTTTCCTGGCCTTCACTATCTCCCGGAGCTTGCTGAAACTCATGTACCTTGAGTCGGTGATGCCATCCAACCTTCTCATCCTCTGTCACCCTCTTTTCCTCCTGCACTCAATCTTTCCCAGCATCAGGGTCTTTTCCAATGAGTCGGCTCTTTGCATCAGGTGGCCAAAGTGTTAGAGCTTCAGCTTTCGCATCAGTCCTTCTAATGAATATTCAGGGTGGATTTCCTTTAGGATTGACTGGTTTGGTCTCTTTGTAGTTTGATCTTCTTGTAACTACTTGATTATAAAAGGGGCCTATAATAGAAAAGAATTATTTTAAAAAATCCAGTCATAAAAGAGTTCAAATCACAAACAGGGAAGCAAGTAGATGATGTAAGAATGTAGAAGTGGAGAGAAAAATTTAGCTGAAACCATGACTCATCAGAACCCATGAAATAAGCAGAAATGTAAGAACTTTAAAGGACTGAGGGCCGAATTCACTGAATTTTGGATGGTGCTAGGGGTGGACTTGTGTCTGGAGGTTTGCTAAAGCTACATTTTTTTTTTTCCCCATTAATCTTCAAGCTCCTGAGAACTATTGTGTTCTATGTCTGGCTAAATGGTGATTCAGACTGTTTGAAAGGATAACATTTTTTTTTCTGTATATTTTTAGAGCAACTCTAAAAATTAAAGTCATCTGAGTATGTATCTTCAATGCAGCTCCCAAAATCCCAAATGACTTAGCCATCTACTTTGGGAATTGTCATTAGTGAGGTTACAAAAGTTTACTTATTTAGGACATTGCCATGTTAAATTTGGACAAAAAGGAGACAGCAAAAGTGGCTGTGATGCCAGGCCACTAGTCATAAGTTCTAGGATTGTTCAACTATACACTTATTTTTATTGTTAAAGGGGGACTTGAGAAAAATAGATTGCACTTTTTTGCAGCTTGCTGAAAAATACACTGTGTGAGTTCCTCAGTGCAACCGGAAGGCATCCATCCAGTTTTGACATCCAGTCATCTTTGTGTTTTGTAGTTGTCTTATTTTTCTTTCATTGTGAAAGTAAAAGTGCTAGTAAGTCGTATCTGACCCTTGGCAATCCTGTGGACTGTAGCTCTTCAGGTTCCTCTGTCAATGGAAATTCTCCAAACAAGAATACTGAAGTGGGTTGCCATTTCCTCCTCCAGGGGATCTTCCTGACCTGGGGAGCAAATCTGGGTCTCCTGCAATGCAGGCAGATTCTTTACCATCTGAGCCACCAGGGAAGCCCCAAAATCTTCATTCTTCTTCATAGAGAATTCTACATGTTTAATTTAAAAACCCATCCCTAACTGTAGAGATTTTATAATTAAAGCAAAATTGTACTCAAATTGGACTTCCCTGGTGTCTCAGCTGGTAGAGAATCCACTTGCAATGCGGGAGACCTGGTTTCCATCCCTGCTTTGGGAGAATCCTCTGGAGAAGGGAACAGCTACCCACTCTAGTATTCTGGCCTGGAGAACTGTATAGTCCATGGTGTCACAAGGAGTCGAACACAACTGAATGACTTACTTTCACTACTCAAATTATTTTTTAATTCATATTTTGGGGAATATGTCTTTGAACTTGGCAACAAGAACTTAAAAGAATCCTCAGAAAAAGTTGCATTTCCCATATTTTTTATAAGAACAACAATAGCAGCCACACTAACACACCTGCTCCTCTGAGCTATTACCTTCTGGCCACCTCTGTGCACTCTGTGCCAAGGGCTTTATCAACATCGTCTTACTTAATCTACGCAAACATCTTTGAAGTTAGCCATTATTATCAACATTTTACAGATGATGAATCTGAAACTTAGAGCAGTTAAATAGTGTGTTCGGCATAGTACAATTATTAAATGGCAGTGCTATCATTGAGCCCAGACTGGTTTGACCTCCAAGCTCATGCTCTTAACCACCTCATTATCCTGACTTCATGCTTTGTAAAGCATGATACGCTATGATGTATGTGTTCCTTCAGTTGGCTAATTCAAAATTATATGGAGTAGGTCTTCCTAGTGTTATCAGCATCTTACAGATAATAAAATCAAAACATAGAGATTGCACTAAAAACCCAAGATTATTTATTCAACTATATCAAGGAGTTTAAGAAAAAAATTTCCATTACAGTGGTTTGTCATTGTACTCAGGTCACTCAGTTGTTTCCAACTCTTTGCAATCCTGTGATTGCAGCCCTCCAGGCTCCTCTGTCCATGAAATTTTCCATTAAGAATACTGGAGTGAGTTGCCATTTCCTCCTCCAGAGGATCTTCCTGATCCAGGGATTGAACTTGTGTGTCCTGCATTTCTTGAATTGGCAGATGGATTCTTTACCACTGAGCCACCTGGAAAGCCCAGTTTGCTGTTGTTTTTTGGTTTTTGTTTTTTTTATAATGTTGTCTACTAAGATGTATTGTAGAGTAAAAATGAGGGACAATTCAAAAGTTTAGAGATAATGTGGTGAACCACTGTTTCATCATAGATTAAAAATAATAAGAGTAATTCAAAAGCTTCTGTAAATTATTTGATGTATCTAAATACAATGATTTTGGTCTAGATGTTCCCCACCTCTGAATACTTGCATGTGGCCACATGTGGCTATTTACATCAATTTTAATGAAATAAAATTTAAAAATCAATTATTCAGTCATATTTCAAGTCCTCAAAAGCCACATGTGGGTAGTAGTTAGCATATTTAAAAGCACAAATAGAAAACACTTTCAGCATTAGAAAAATCTGTACTGCAAAATATTAGTCTAAACACATAAGCATACGTAGATGTGCTAAATTGGGTTAAGATGTTATCCAAAGCTAATCCTCAGATTGCTGTCAGACAAATACATATGTTATCAATGTCCTGCTGATATAAGAATTGAGAACAAAATGCATGCTCCTGACATAGGGGAAATAAACAGTTGGATCAATGATTACAAACATATAAATCTAAATTTTTATATTCGGTGATTTGGGATTTAGTTTTGACTGACAATTGAAAAGGGTCTCATTTCTAATTTCTTTATTAAAGATTTTCAAATGCTAGATTTACACAAACATTTAAAATCTGCTTGCAGGTAGAAAGCCATAATAACAATCATCTGGTATGTATTTTGTTCCAAAAAACATAGTATTGCATGATGTCAGTGCATTGCATCATTTAAGCTTTACAATAAAGAAGTTTTACCCTCAAATCTTAAAAAATAAATAATAAACAATTGTTGCTGAGGAAAGTGTCCAGCATCTAGTCAATAGCTTGTAGTTCTATAGTAGGAAATTAGACTCAGATCTTAAATAAATTACATATATTCTGAGCTACAAAAGTATATGTGATGTAAAGCTAAGCTAAAGTACAAAAAAAAAAAAAAAAACAATGTTGTTCAGTGAGTTTGTAACTTAGGGATATAAC
>SJYT01069660.1:237678-248938 GCA_006410635.1 Cephalophus harveyi
TTTTAATTTTTCAAGGAATGTTTCCAAAATCATCATTCAAATCAACATAAAATAAATACTAAAACCTGTCAGAAAAAGCATGAAAAAAAAATGTTTACTAAAAAGGTAAATTGCTTCAGAAGGTAGTTTAGCCTCAATATGCCCATAAAATATACTACATTAAGTATGTACAAATATAACTATTAAAAATAAATAACAAAAATTTCACTAAGCACGAGCCAATGAAATTTATTCAAAGAATACAAACACTTAGATATTGAGAAATTTAGTAATATAAGGTGCATGTGAAAAAGGATAAATGCATTATTATATCACTGGACTATGAACAGAGATTAGATAAAATTTGCTATTCAATCACCAAGTTATATTCAACTATTTGCAATCCCATGGGCTGCATCATATCAGGCCTCCCTGTCTCTCAGCATCTCCCTGAGTTTGCCCAAGTTCACTTCCATTGCATCAGTGATGCCATCAAACCAGCTCATCCTCTGTCATCTTATTTTCCTTCTGCCTTCAATCTTTCCTAGCCTCAAGTTCTTTTCCAGTGAGTTGACTCTTTCTATCAGGTGGCTGATTCAGCTTCAGCATCAGTCCTTCCGAAGAGTATTCAGGGTTGTTAGGATTGAGTGGTTTGATCTCTTTGCTGTCCAAGGGACTCTCAAGAGTCTTCTCCAGCACCACAGTTTGAAAACATCAATTCTTCGGCCCTCTGTCTTCTCTATGTTACAGCTCTTACATCTGTACCTGACAAATAGAAAGACCATAGTCTTGACTATACAGACCTTTGTCAGCAATGTGATGTCATGGCTTTTTATCACACTGACTAGGTTTGTCATAGTTTTTTGGCCAAGAAGCAGTAATCTAATTTGATGAATGGAGTCACCATCCACAGTGATTTTAGAGTCCAAGAAGAGGAAATCTGTTAGTGATTTCACATTTCCCCCTTCCATTTGCCATGAAGTGATAGGTCTGGATGCCATGATCTTAGCTGTTTTTTTTTGTTTGTTTGTTTGTTTTTAAATTCTGAGTTTTAAACCAGCTTTTTCACTCTCCTCCTTCATTCTCATCAAGCGGTTCTTTAGTTCCTCTTCACTTTCTGCTGTTAGAGTGGTATCATCTGCATATCTGAGGTTGCTAATATTTCTCCCAGCAATCTTGACTCCAGCTTTAACTCATCCAGCCAGGCATTTCACATGATGCAGACTGCATATAAGTTAAATAAAGAGGGTGACAATAAACAGCCTTGTGGTACTCCTTTCTCAATCCTGAACCATTCAGTTGTTCCATACAGGGTTCTAACTATTGCTTCTTAACCTGCATACAGGTTTCTCAGGAGACAAGTAAAGTCTAGTCTAGATTAAAAAATTATTCTTGATTTGCATTTCCCTGATAATGAGTGATGTTGAGCATCTTTTCATGTGTTTGTTAGCCATCCGTATGTCTTCTTTGGAGAAATGTCTGTTTAGTTCTTTGGCCCATTTTTTGATTGGGTCATTTATTTTTCTGGAGTTGAGCTGCATAAGTTGCTTGTATATTTTTGAGATTAGTTGTTTGTCAGTTGCTTCATTTGCTATTGTTTTCTCCCATTCAGAAGGCTGTCTTTTTACTTTGCTTATAGTTTCCTTTGTTGTGCAGAAGCTTTTAATTTTAATTAGATCCCATTTGTTTATTTTTGCTTTTATTTCCTGTATTCTGGGAGGTGGATCATAGAGGATCCTGCTAATGAACATTGGGGTACATGTGTCTCTTTCAATTCTGGTTTCCTCGGTGTGTATGCCCAGCAGTGGGATTGCTGGGTCATAAGGCAGATCTATTTGCAGTTTTTTAAGGAATCTCCACACAGTTCTCCATAGTGGCTGTACTAGTTTGCATTCCCACCAGCAGTGTAAGAGGGTTCCCTTTTCTCCACACCCTCTCCAGCATTTATTGCTTGTAGACTTTTGGATCGCAGCCATTCTGACTGGTGTGAAATGGTACCTCATTGTGGTCTTGATTTGCATTTCCCTGATAATGAGTGATGTTGAGCATCTTTTCATGTGTTTGTTAGCCATCCGTATGTCTTCTTTGGAAAAATGTCTGTTTAGTTCTTTGGCCCATTTTTTGATTGGGTCATTTATTTTTCTGGAGTTGAGCTGCATAAGTTGCTTGTATATTTTTGAGATTAGTTGTTTGTCAGTTGCTTCATTTGCTATTGTTTTCTCCCATTCAGAAGGCTGTCTTTTTACTTTGCTTATAGTTTCCTTTGTTGTGCAGAAGCTTTTAATTTTAATTAGATCCCATTTGTTTATTTTTGCTTTTATTTCCTGTATTCTGGGAGGTGTTGTCAATGTATGGCAAAACCAATACGGTATTGTAAAGTAAAATAAAGTAAAAATAAAATTAAAAAAATAAATAAATAAAAAATAAAAATAAAAAGCTATCAAAAAAAAATTATTCTTAATGAAAAAGAATCAAAACTGTTAATGTGAAGTGTCTTTTCACATGATACATATATTTAAATGCATATATATATATCAGTAGTTATACTTATATTTTCCTCTATCTGTATCTATAAATAATAGATGTGTGTGCCTGTGTGTGAATGCATGTGTCCTTGTGTGTGTGTATGAAGCCAGTAGCCATCCATTAACTAGGTAAGAATAATGTGCCAGACTGTATTGTCATCAAAATATTTGCTCACCCTTCTTTTCAGACCCCTCCCTATCCATATGACTATATGGTCAAATAGCTTATATTGACTAATGATATATGAGTGGAAATAATTGTGCCATTTCCAAGTAAAATATAGTTTTTACAATTATCTTTACAGTTGTTTCCTGCATTGACAAGCAGATTCTTTACCACTGAGCCACTGGGGAAGTCATAGAATTATCCTACCATTGTTATTCTAATGTCCACTCTGCTATGAGACCAATTTGAGCCAGCTTTAAGCCTGGGATACAGTAGACAAAGGATTCTCAGCTAAACTGAGATGGACATGAGTATAAGAAGTAAGCAGGTAGGTCACTGACATTTTGTCATTTCTTACCACAACATGTGTGTGAAAGTGAAAGTGTTAGTCAGGCAGTCATGTCCAGTTGTTTGCAACTACATAAACTATAGCCTATCAGACTCCTCTGTACATGGAATTCTCCAGGCAAGAATACTGGAGAGGGTTGCCATTCCCTTCTCCAGGCAATTTTCTCATTTCAGAGACTGAACCCGCATCTCCCACATTGCTGGCAGACTGTTTACAATCTGAGCCACCAGGGAAGCCCATACCACAGCATAACTTACACTAAATTGGCTGAAATAGAAGCTAAAGGTCACTATTTGACATTGTTCTAGGAGCTGTGGACACTGCAATTAGATAAGCAAAGAAATGAAAGTCAGTTCAGTTCAGTTCAGTCACTCAGTTGTGTCCGACTCTTTGCGACCCCATGAATCACAGCACACCAGGCCTCCCTGATAGCATGTGAGATGAGTGCAATTGTGCGGTAGTTTGAGCATTCTTTGGCATTGCTTGAAAGTAATAAGGTACAAATGTAAAAATACAGAGATAATGTCTTCATTATTTATAGGAAATACTAAAAATTAACAAAAAATAGTAAAAATGAAAATATTTTAAAAGTGATTAGGAAATTCATAAATGTGGCTACAGAAAAATGTTGGAAGTGCTTGAAAAGCCATAAGAAATTGTTTTCTTTTGCTTAGTCACTTTTTTCAAGGAGGAGGAAGAGGGTAGTAAGATCTCTGAACACTTATCACAGGAATAAGATTTTATTTTGCATGGGAATAAAAAGATGATAATTTCTTCACTTTTATAAAAATTCCACATGATCTGTGAGCATGCTTTCCAAAATTATACACTTTTTCACATATGCCTGAAAAGTTAAAGTAAAATCTCAAAGTGTCCAATATTTTGCTTACCTATATTTGCTATTGCCAATAAAGAATGTGGATAAGGTTTAGTATTGAAATGTCAAATTAAGTGATACTTTGGCCACCTGATGCAAAGAGCCAACTCATTGGAAAAGAATCTGATGCTGGGAAAGACTGAAGGCAGAAGGAGAAGTGGGCAGCAGAGAATGGATGAGATGGTTAGATAGCATTGCCAATTCAACTGACAGAAATTTGAGCAAACTCCAGGAGACAGTGAAGAACAGAGGAGCCTGGCATGCTGCAGTCCATGGGGTCACAAAGAGTAGGATACAATTTAAAGACTCAACAATAACAAAAACACTGGGTCACAATCTTGCCAATAATCTCTGATCTGTGTGGGATAAATCAGCCACTTTGTGACAGGTAAAGGCTTCTATGCTACTCTACCCAAACTGGGAAGTATCCACTGTCCATGAACCACTTTCAGCCCCACAGGCATATGTAGGAGTCATTTCTGTGAAACTGGGAATCTGAGGGAGAGAAGGCTTTGCTCTCCTTTGCTTGGTGACCCAACAGTGCACCTTCTGCATCTCTCTTTCCCTGCCCTGACTAAAGGAAAATTTGGCTAGCTCTGCTTTTTAAGAAGAAAGCCAACAGAGTGTCTCCAAAAAATGGGACTTCATAATCACTATGTGTATATGCTAAGTTGCTTCAGTCATGTCCAACTCTTTTTGACTCTGTGGACTGTACCCCACCAGGCTCCTCTCTATGCCGGGAGCTAGCGTGAGGAACTCCGCCCATGGCAAAGGTCATGAGGAAGGAGGCTTGGCATACGCAAAGGTGTGATCAAGCCTCAGGAAACCCCCTGTTCCCGAGCATCTACATCCCAAAACCAGAGTCTACCTACTTTACTGTTTCGTGCTCTTGCCTACATCTCTGACTTTATGGAGGGCTATTCCCCACTGGTTCTCTCGGAGAAAGAGCAAACGTGCAGTTCCAAGTCAATAAAAATTCCTGGGCGTGAAGAGTGTTTCAACTTATGAACTCCTCTGAAGGTCCTTTAGCCTGCCTGATCAGTTTCGTCCAGCCACATGTGATTGTTTACAGCCTCCCAACCGTGAGAGGCACGAGATATTTTAGACTTACTAAAGGTAGATTCTTTTGGGAAGTTAGAAATTATTAGTATAGTGGGTTGGTTAGGAATTATATTGGTGAAGGGTTTTTCATTTGTTGTGCCAATAATTGCTGCTAATTCCCTGCCCTGGGTGTGACAAGGGTGTCTCAGGTCAAACCTCTCTGCTGGCAAACTAACTTGTGTGACAGGATTATCCATACTCCTGCCACTACACACATGATTGTTTACTACCGTTCAACCATAAACAGCACAGAGAGTTTTGGAGTATTTTGAGAGTCTTAATTAGCATAGGGCTTTGCTCATTATTGAATCAATGATTGCTGCCAGGCCTCCATATCCTTAGGCACCTGGGAATATATTAATCAATGTATTTGGAATATAGAAAAGGAAATACAGTAGTTTTTAAGGTTAGCAATACTAGACTTTTTGAGTTAATGAATTTTCTCTTTTGTAATAGATCACTGTACTTTGCTATACATCACTGTGTCCTTGTTATGTAAAAATGTAACTTTATCACTATCATAAGGGGAACATTGGTGAAAGGATTTTCATTTGTTGGGCTGATGTTTGCTGCTAAATCTCCATATTCCCTGATCTTATAATGAATATAACTCGCATTAGGAGAAATAAGTATTAACCTTTAAGATTAATCATGTTAACCTTGGGTTAAATAAATTCCTTTCTTGATTGCAACTCACTACACCCTCACCCTACAGGAATGCAACTTTATTTGGAGGGTGGTGCCTGATTAAAGAAAAAACACCCTTGGAAAAAGTTAGTTTTTTGGTTATCAGAAAGAAAGGGTTGTTATATGTCAGCAGGCCTCGTGGCCGGAAGATAATGTAAAACCCCTAAGACCTTTTTTTATGTAAAGCACCTGATTTTGATAAAGGTCAGGACTGCTGACCCCCGCGTGACTCTGTATTCTTCCCTATGTGCAACAAAAGGTATATAAGCAAACCTAAAAATTTAAAAAAAAAATAATGGGTAAGTTTCTGGAAAGACTGATTCCCCCATGTCGTTTCTTTCTTGCTCCCCATTTTTCTGGCTGAATTACCAAGTTTTTCAGCCTCTTTTTCTCCACTAATTTTCCTACTACACTATCTGTTTCTAATCTCTCTCTACATCTGTAATTAAATAAGTTCTTTCCGAGGACGCCTTTGAATTACCCTGGACCCACAGGGGCTGGACCCCGGCATCTCTCCATGGGATTCTCCACACAAGAGGCCCTCCTCCAGGGGATCTTCTTAACCCAGAGATCAAACCCACATCTCTTGAGTCACCAGCATTGGCAGGCAGGTTCTTTACCATTAGCACCACCTGGGAAGACCACATAATCACTGGCTTCTTTCAAATTAGTTTCTTCTCTCCCAAGTACCTTTTTATATAGTAAGTCCCCTACATACAAACCTTCAAGTTGCAAACTACCAAAGATGGGAATGTCTATTCCCATATGTAATTATTTAAGTTAGTTCATATGTCTGGTGTACATTGTCGCATGTGTGCGTCTTCTACTTCGGGTTGTGTTTTTGTGTGTACTTTGTTGTACAGTACTGTACAGAGTACAGTAAAATAGTATTTTTGACCAGGATGTCTGGAAGTAAGTGTAAAAACAACAGTGATATAGTACTGTACTTTTTAAGTACTATACTGTAAGATTAAAAATGTTTTATTATTTGTTTTTATGTATTATCTGTGTAGAAAATATTATAAACATGTTACAGTAGAGTGCTATATTGCTGATTGTGTTTTTTGGGTATCTAGGCTGACTTTATTGGACTTACAAACAAATTTGACTATAAACAGGATCTCAGCACAGAACTTGATCACATGTAGGGGGTTTACTGTACAATTTAGGCAACGATGATGTTGCTGATGGATTGTTGTCTGAATGAAGTCCTCAGAGTAACTCTGGAGGATAGATGCTAATCATGAGTTTCACTTTATTTCTAAATTTAAGATAAGAATTCAGCCTTTTCCTACCTCAAATCTGAGCATTAGCTTTAATTTTGGGACTATTGGTAGAACTTCTACTATTTCCTATTCCACTTGTATAAACTGTGATTAAGTATTTTAAAAATTATCTTAAGAAGATGCTTTGTGATTTAGAACTGAACACAACACAGGAGACAAATTAATTTTTCATGGCGATTCCTGAATGTATTGGAAACCAGATCTTAATATTAAAAAATTCAATGAAAAAATTTGAGTATTTCCTTTGTTTTATAGGATTAAATTCCTTTTCATAACCATATTCCTTAAGCAAAACATTTAAGTGTGATTGTGGTTGCTTTAATACTTATTTCATAGTAAGAATTCATAACTATAGTACTATAACTGCCTATAAACGTATGGCTATTCAGAAGCTTTTGCTTAAATATAAATCACCATAAAAAACATTACAGTACATAATTATCTGGTCACATACATTTGAGAACACATAATTTTCAGTAGATGAAGGCATATGCTCAGTTTCCATGTAGCATAATTTTTTAAATGTGCTTAGAAGAGCAATTTGTTGTCTGCATTTTGGTTTAAAAAACCTAAAACACTGCTAATTTCCACTTGCTTTCTTTCCAAATTGCCTTAGATAACTTATTTGTAGAATATTTTTAACCACAGAAGCTTTAAAATGGTTTTCAAGCAACCTGTAAATAAAGAACTTTTCAATATTCTGGCTAAAACATAATAGGAAGCAAGAGTTACAGTGTATTAACTGAGATGAATTCAAGATTTTGTTGCTTAAAAATTGGGCTATCTTTGTATTTCTTAGCCATTTGTGATATTTTCTATATCTTCATGTACTTGAGGTTGTTTATTGGGTGGCAAATTTTCAAAATTAAGAAAAAAAAGAAAAAGGCAAACAGAAATTCGAAAACGTCATCACTAACAACTTCAAAGGTGGATTCAAATCTTTCAGTTAGTAAGATCCATAGATTTATTAGAAAATAAGCATTCCAACCAAATGTCACAGGTTTTAAATTTTTATTATTTTTAAAATATTGTGAAACTTTACATCTTCCTGAGTTTAAGATTGTGGAATAGTATGAAGAACACACAGTGTTAAAATTAAAAATTTGGAAGGGACAGGAATAGAGACACAGACATAAGAGGACTGACATGTGGACACAGTGGGGAAGGGGAGGGTGAGATGAATTTGGAGATTGGGGTCAACTTATACACACTGTATGTTTTACACTGTGGTGTAAAGTAGATAGCTGGTGGGAACCTGCTGTACAGTGCAGGTAGCTCAGTCTAGTGTTCTATGATGACATAGATGGATGGGATGAGGGGTGAATGGGAGGTCCAAGAGGGAGGGGTTAGATATAGCTGATTCACTTCATTGTACAGCAGAAATCAACACAATACAGTAAAACAAATATACAATTTTACACTGCGGTGTAAAGTAGATAGCTGGTGGGAACCTGCTGTACAGTGCAGGTAGCTCAGTTTAGTGTTCTATGATGACATAGATGGGTGGGATGAGGGGTGAATGGGAGGTCCAAGAGGGAGGGGATAGATATAGCTGATTCACTTCATTGTACAGCAGAAATCAACACAATACAGTAAAACAAATATACTCAAATTAAAAAAAAATAACTTGTGAAGTAGCTAATGCAAACTCTGTATCTATAAAGTGGCATAAAGTTCTAGGGGAAAAAAAGGGTTTTAAGAATTTCATAATTAAGACATTAATGTGAAGGGAATGAGCAAGTGCACATTAACATATCATTACTGTAAGCATACACACAACCTGACATTGATGTTGATGTTAATGTTAATAGGGTGGCTGAGCTAGTGTTTGCTAGATTTCTATACTGCAAGTTTTATTCCTCTTGACACTTGATATTCTTTAGTAGAAAATCCCAGTTTCATCCACAATCAAGCCATGTAGAGTTATGCATCACTTCCTTGAGAGTGGACCACCTACAAAAATATATGGAGTTTTTCTGCATGTAAGATTTATTATTTTCCTTTATTTATGTATTTATTAAATGACTTATTTATATCAACATGGACTCAGGGACTTGGGGCATTTCAGATGTTGTATATGATCCAATATTATTTTCTTTATTTGGTTGCTTAAGCTATTTCAGCTTTGCCTAGAGTTCATCAGGAACTCTATCCCTCCATGTTTTTATTTGTTGGAAATATAAGAGGTTTCATGCTCATCTTGTATATTTCCTACCTCAGCACTATAATCGATAATTGGATCAAGGATTCCAAGTTACTTTGTTGAAAAGTGACATTAGAAACTAAGATCCAGGTGAAAGGTATGATTTTACTACCAGAGTATAATTGTTGCTCTGATCTCTCAGTGGGCAGAGCAAGAGGGTACATGTTCACACTAACTCAGATATAAATACACACACACCTACATATATGTATATACATATATATATATATATACACACACACACATATATATATGGTAACCATCTCTATGCAAATCAACTAGATAAATAGTAACAATCAGGATTACTGGATTCTATGATAAGATCATATTTAACTTTGCAGTAAACTTCCAAGCTGTCTTCAAAGTGGTTACACCATTTTGTATTCCCACCACCAATGAATGAGAGTTTCTATAGTTCTGTATTCTCACCAGCAATTGGTAGTGTCAGTTTTTTGGGTATTGTCCCTTTTAATAGATATGTAGTGGTATCTCACAGTTGCTATTAGTTTGCATTTCCATAATGACAAATGATGTTGAGCATCTTTCTTATGTTTATTTGCCATGGGCTTTGTTTACTTGTATGGGCTTCCTTGGTGACTCAGCAGTAAAGAATACACCTGCCAATGCACAAGATATGGGTTCAATCCTTGTCCCCTGGAGAAGGAAATGGCAACCCACTCCAGTATACTTTCCTGGGAAATCCCATGGACAGAGGAGCCTGGAGGGCTGAAGTCCATGGGGTCCCAGAAGAGTCAAACATGACTTAGCAAGTAGACATCAATAATGTCTTCTTTGGTAGGCTGTGTCTGTTCGGATCTTTTGCCTAATTTTGTAATAATTGCATTGTTTCTTTCCTTCATGTTAGATTTAAAAATTCTCTCTAAAAAGTCCCTGTCAGTCCAGTGGTTAAGACTCCGTGCTTCTACTGTGGGAACATCCTTCGATCCCTGGTCAGGAAACCAAGATCCCAAATGCTGAGTGGCACAGCCATAAAAGGAAAATAAAATTAGTATTTTCAAAAATTCTTTGTATATATTGGATCCAAATTCTTTAACAGATGTGTGTTTCTCAAATATTATCTCCTGTTGTGTGACTTGTTCATTATCTTAACATGTCTTTTGAGAAGTAGAAGGTTTCCATTTTAGTGAAGTGCAAATTACCTGTGATTTCTTTCATGGATATTGTTCTAATGTTTTATACAAAAACTCATCCTTCTTAAGGTGAACCTTCTTGAATCTTAACCTTGAGAACCTGGTATGTTTCCTGAAGGCAAACCCCATGAAAGTAAGGCAACTCCCCCAAGACCGCAGTCAAGGAGTTTTCTAACTTGCAAGTTGGTTCTCGTAGGCTCCAGGAGTTTATCAGTTACCATTTGAGTACTTTAGCTTCCCTGGTGGCTCAGATGTTAAAGAATCTGCCTGCAATGAAGGAGATCCAGATTCAATTCCTGAGTCAGGAAGATCCTGTGGAGAAGTGAATGGCTAACCACTTCAGTATTCTTGTCTGGAGAATTCCATGCACAAAGAAGCCTAGTGGGATCCATGGGGTCACAATTCAGACATGACTGAGTGACTAATGCTTTCACTTTTCAACTTTCATTTGAATTCTTACCATTATGGCTTCAGCAGCTTCTGCTCTAGAAAAGCAGAATTTTCCTGTGACTCTCTAAAGTTGACTATCTTTTCAGATTTTATGGTGGTCATTTCTGTTATCTCATTTATCTAACAGGTACAAGAAAATCCATTGATCTTTATTTTGAGATTTTGTTGTTGTAAGAACCTGAGAGACATCTTCTAAGTTCTTTACATGTTTGGACTGAAAATAGAGTAATAGTATCTTTGTATATAAGTTGTATCTCAGTAAATTTTATTTAAAAAGAAAATTTTTAAATATATTTTAAAATATATTATTACTTAAAGAAAAACTATTAATAATATATATTAAATTACTGAGGAATAAGAATTCTGTTCCTAACATGCCATCAAATTGCCATAAGAAGGAATGATGCTAAAGCTGAAAGTCCAGTACTTTGGCCACCTCATGAGAAGAGTTGACTCATTGGAAAAGACTCTGATGCTGGGAGGGAT